>JAFEMH010000324.1:600000-843799 GCA_022495995.1 Adenophora triphylla var. japonica
CGGAGTTCTCCATCACGGCGGCGATCCGGTACTGCTAATCAAGAAGGAATCTCCTATTCCGATGGCAGCATCTGACACTCCCACAAAATCAACTTTCGAATACAATTCCGCAATTCCTCAATTATCCATTTCCCCTAATTCAATCCCTTCTCCTTCAACTCCTTCTCAGGTCTCTCTCTCTCTTTCTCTCTGCATTCACTCCATTGTTATGTTTCTGGATTTATTTTTCTAGTTAATTAGTGTTGGATCGGGTGGTTGATTTGACAGCGCAATCCGAAAAAGTCGAACCGCATTCTCCGTCAGCGCCTTCATCCTTCTCCAATGAAACTTGTAAGCTTCCATTTGCTTCCCTATGCCTATTTTCATTTTGAAAATAATAATACTGTATAAAAATTCTTAGAATTTTCTCACTCATTTTTTTTATTCTTTTGCATTTTCGTTAATTTGAGTTTAAAGTGCACTGAAATGATGTTGCATGTAAGAGTGACACGGCATGCAAGAGTAGGTAGACATGTTAGCTGACCCCAAATTATTTTGGGTAAAGAATTTGTTGTTGTGCTTGACATTTATGAGTAAAATCGTAGGGAAAAAAAAAAGGATGAACTGCCAAACTTTTTAGGACAGCTTTACTTACTTGTAACTCCATAAAATTTTAGTAAGATTATTTACCTTATACATATATTTTGGTTGTGGTTTTTGGAGTAGTGTTAGCAGAATTTATAAGTTATGTCTTAAAAAAGGTCTGATTGCCAAACTTTTGAGAGTGTATCTTTACTTGCTTGTACCTCCATAAATGTCTACTAAATTTATGTACGTTTAATAGAAATACGACTCATGTTTTGGGACAAATGAAGGTAGAATGTGGTTCAGAGTTTCTTTTTTTCAGGATTGTTGTTGTAAATTTTAAAGAATACCAATGATGTTGGACAGACTAAAAAGGTGGCCCAAAAGGTTCACCTCCCTAGCCAAACCAAAACAATACCAAATGCTTTGAGTCCCCAAAATGGATCCACATTCAACAATAATGTACTCCCTCTATCCCAAAATGATTTTCCCACTTTTTTTTGTCATTACTACAAATGAACTTTGAGCAATTATTTTAGGTTGATTTAATTATCCTAGTGAAAATGTAAAACTTGTTATTGATAATATTGTTGATGTTGTATCAATTACAAGTTTTAGATATACATTAGTATAATTTAATCAACCTATAGTTATTGCTCAAACTTCATTCGTAATAGCAACAAAATATGTAGGAAGATCATTTTGGGACGGAGGGAGTATGCTTTTATGACGATTTCTACAAATAATTGCCTTTTCCTGTTCATGTAATATAAGTCACAAATTAAAGTCCACTAGTTCAAACATGCTTTCAGTGTATCATTCCTTGTTCGGGAATCAGTGACTAAATAAAGGATCTTTCTTCTCAGGTTTTACGTTTACTCTTTTTCACATTGCCACTTGTTCTTGTATTCAATTTCATAATTACTATGGTTCAATGATAATTTAATTCCTGCATTGTCCCTCAAGAGGTAGAATTTATAATCCACTGATTTCCTGCACAGGTAGTACATGATCCCACAGGAATGTTTCCGAGGTCAGTTAAACATTTATATTGCATGAGTTCCCCTATTAACAGAAATTTGTCGCATTATGCAAATACTGACCTTGAACTTGGACGCAGAGGAGGAAGAGAAACGACTGCGCCTAAAGGCTTAAAGATCAGGTCACCTGCAATGGTTCGAGCTGAACAAATCCAGGCAGGATTAGAACCTAAATTTCCCAGCTTCATCAAGTTGATGGTCAAATCACATGTTGCTAGCGGTTTCTGGATGGTAATAAACACTGTCATGAAGAATTTTTATATAAATTCAACAGAAAAGTGCCTTTTCATTTTCTTATATTTGTTGTTAACTATTGCAGGGGTTTCCGGTGTCATTCTGCAAGTCATTCCTCCCAAAAAGTGACACGACAGTAGTTTTGGAAGACGAAAACAGTGAACAATTTCATCTCAAGTACCTTGCATACAAGACGGGGTTAAGTGGAGGTTGGGGAAGCTTTGCCGTTGCACACAAATTGCTTGTAGGAGATGTTCTGATCTTTCAGTTAGTTGAATGCTACAAATTTAAGGTGAGATATGCATTGTTGAAATGTTTGTATATATAGATATATAATTGTACTCCCTCCATCCCACTTTATATCTCTTGTTAATGCAATATTTTGTCTTCCCACCTAATTCCTCTTTTGAATCTCTTCTTAGCTTTCAATTTTTATTATTATTTTGAACTTTTAGCCCTTGACAATTTCATTTGACGGCTCATGTTTGCCGACCCCAAATCATTTTGATTTAAGGCTTTGTTGTTGTTGTTGAGCTATGTATAGAAATTCTTATGTGAGTGCTCCATAATTTAGTCAATTACTCGTATAGTTATTTGATTTAAATGTATCAAGAGATATAAATCTTCTAGAGAAATGTGATTTTTGAATGGGAGTGAGGGAGCAGTAATTTAAGAAATTCCATCTGGTTTAAGATAATAGAGAAATTAGAACTAGTCGTATACCCTCTCCATCACTCTCAAAGTCCACATTTAAAAGCCAAAGCATATACAAAATTAAAATTCTAAAACATCGCTAGCCATGGATATCACCTTTTTTTCTACTTTTTATATCAATACAAGTAGGATACATTTATAATCTCTTAGATTTCGCAAGATTGATTTGTAGAACAAGATTTGTTGAGTGGAATATCCCAAAATAGAGAGGAGGAATTGTTCATTGAATTGGTATGATGGATCTGACATTCTGTGGTTGCCAGGAAAAAGAATATGTTATGCGGTAGAACCCAAACACAACCCATTCACCCACGACCTTCTTTCTCGAAACCCAAACTCAACCACCCTCTTATCTTTATCCTACCTCAAAACTATTTTATACAGATTTAATCCTTACCATTTTTTTTTAATCTATATTCAACATGATGACTTTCGTAATGGTTTACACTCTAGTTTGTGTTGAGTGACCACACATACTTGCACCTTCTGCATGCACGAATCAATATTATTGCTCGGTACTTCTCACGACAGCGAGAATGTTGAGCCACTAAAGATTGAATACACACAAAAGGTTATAAACTTGGTAATTTTGCAGTTGTCTATGTACATAAAACATATCATGTGGCCACTGCAGTACAACCATGGCCAATGCAGTACAACCATAGTGCCACTACTACCTTCTATAAGGTTTCACCAGGTTAGAAGGCCATATAATATCAGGTGGTGGTGGTTAAATCCATGATCATATAGTTCATCAATTAATGGAAGTAGCATCATGATGCAGGAGAAATGTGTATGTGCCTTTTGCGCAAGAAGTGATAAATCAACACTTATAAACAAACATAAATAGGATTACAACAATTAACCAAACTACTCTGTTAGACTAATCGACAAAATAAAAAGCTATTTAGGCATCCCAATTTCCTGTCAGTCTCTTCAATTTATGTGGTAGCACATCAACTATATATTGCCCACACATTAAAGTCAAAATTCAGAAATCAACATTTGCAACGAAGGAAATCATCAAAGTCGCCCTCCCAATTTTTCCCGTTGTGAGCAACGTAATTCCATTTAAACAACTTTACCAGTAACCGTAACCTTCAGCCTGAGTTTTATCATGTATAAATCAGCCTGAGTTTTAGTATGCATAATTTTGTATGGAATCTTACTTTTTTTAAATCAAATTTGTATGCCTCAAATATATTGCTAGGAATCTTAGTAAAGTTCTACAGATAAAAAAAAAAAGAAAAAAGACAAACAAACTAATTACCTCTTGGGTTACTTCTCAAATTTGTATGCCTCAAATTCTTATGAAATCGTACCAAGTACTAAAAAAAAAAAGGAAAGAACAATTGCAAAAAAACAAATAAAAAAATACTTGAGTGATGCACTGAATGCGAAAGAAAATTACACATTAAAACGACTTGTTAAATCATAACCCAACAAAATTGAGCAATTAAAAAAATCAGGAAAGAAAATCAAAGCCAAATCAGCTTAGCCCCAATGAAAGAAAAAGATTACAAAACCCAAATCACTTTGAATGTGAAGGAGTGTTTACTGGACAAAGAAACTTGCTGACTATGAAAATGAGACTAAATACTGCTGCTACTTGGAAGGATATAATCCCTCCGTCTCAAAATAAATGTCCAAATTTATTTCAACTAACAAACTAAAATATACTCCCTCCGTCCCGGCCGACTTAGGATTTTTTGAAATGGCACGGGGATTAAGGAAAAGGTAAATGTTGTGAGTGTAATTTAAAAATAGGAGAGAGAATGAGTGGAGGGAATAGTAAATTATAATGGTGTTGTGAGTATTAAAATAATGTAGGAGAGAGAATGAGTGGAGAGAATAGTGATTTAAGGTTTCCATTTTGGGTCGTCCTAAGTCGGGTGGGACGCCCAAAATGGCAAAAAGTCCTAAGTCGGCCGGGACGGAGGGAGTATATCATTTTGGGACAAAGGTACTAATACATACTGCACAATCAGGGTGAACTATGAATCGGAAATTCGTATAAACCACAACATAAATTGTACTAACTGTAGCATATTACTCCCAAGCATACAACTTCCGAACTTTCATGTTTGTAACTGTCTCTATAATAGCCTTCAGCCTACTGTCTTGTGCTGCCATGAGTTTGCGTCTCCAATAGCAAGAAGTCGCATCTCTTTTTGAATCGGAATCCATGAAGAAGAAGAAAAGGTTGTCCTTTTTCCGATTTGGAATCATGGCAGTCGGAATCATGGCAGTCGGGTAATATTGTGGCATTGCTGAACCGGAGTTCTTTTATGAGTCGACTTTTGATGATTATGAAAGGGTGGGGAAGAAAGTGAGTGTAACTGTTGTGAATTTAAGAGAGGGAATGATTGGGGAGGATGGGAGCGAAAGTTAGCTTTTGTGTGTGCACATTGCTGTAACAGAGCAACTATGATACAATAAATTTAGTAGACTTCTATCTAAATATTCCTTTAACAGTTCAATGTGCTTTCTCATTTATAGGTATGTATTATAAGGGCAAATGACTACAGAGAGGTTGATGGTGCTTTTGGCCTTCTAAATTTGGAATCTCATACGAATGAGAATGATGCAGGTTAGCTTACTTTCTCTCATATCTTTACATACGGAGTATATTTTAAGTACTCTCTCTGTCCCTGAATAAATGTCACATTTTTTGTATGTTAGTACGAAGAAACTTTGAGCAATAATTTTAAATTAATTTGTTTATCTTAATAAAAATATAGAACTTGTTATTGATACACCATTATAAATACTATTAATAACAATTTTAATTTTTTATTAGGATATTTATATTATTATAGAGGCGAGCCTTGGCGCAATGGTTAAGTTGCTCCTTTGGTGACCATAAGGTCACGGGTTCGAACCTTGGCGAACAGCCTCTTGGATATTGTCAGGGGAAGGCTCTAGCAAATGGTTCCCTCCCCCAACCCCGCTTGGCGCACTGGGGTTTGCCCTTGCCCTTATTTATATTAACATAAAGTTAGTGCTCAAAGTTCCTTCGTACTAACAAACAAAAAAGTGCGACATTTATTGTGGGACCGAGGGAGTAATGAATAGAAGGTTTTCATGGGATCTTATTTCTACACTCACTAAAAAGTTGTTGACCTTCTGAAATAAGCTGCAGAAGTAGCTGTTGCAACACCTCCTAACCAAAACAAAAGGAAGCGTCAAAAGAGTCTTACATTAACTTCAATTCAAAAGAAGAAACGGTCGAGCCTGTCTAAATCTTCCCCGCAGCATGGGCAACCACCATTAGAACGACCTGGAGATGTCGAGAATAGTGAAGTGGTTGGTACGGATATTCCAAGATTTGAGAACAATAAAAGCTTCATGGACTTCAATATTGTTGTAAATGGCTTGTGCATAGATTCCGAGCTTCCGGAATATGTACGTGTGAAATACTATGAACTTTGCTGCAGTAAGAAAGCATTTCTCCACGCCCATCTTCCTCAAGGCCTATATTTTAAGCTTGTAGCTGGTATAATTGGAGAAACTGTTGGAATTGCAAATAGTTTAAAAGCTTGCAAACCAACTACCTCTCTAGAAGATTTTGCAGTTTGGGACAAGTCACTAGTATCATTTGAGCTATTGGGAATGATGGTTGGATTTTTACGTGACAAATTGCATAGGCTTCAAAGCCTTGCAGTTGAATCAGAAGGCGCTTTGGATAGAAAAAGATATGGGAAAGCTAAAACAGAACAAAGTCGCAATGCGGATGAGATAAGGAAATTTGAAGCCAAGCTCGTTGATTTGAAAGAGGCATCAGGGAAGTTTGATGCTGTTATTGACACTCTAAAGCAGAAGGTTGAAAGGCATGAAGCTCAGTTCCAGGAGCAGGTTGATGCCCCTTGGTAGAGCTTAAATTGTTTATGTGGAATGGCTAGAGGGACATGGTTTCGAGGTATGCAGCTCTTGTAATTGATTTGCAAATGCTAGGAACTTAATAATTCACACACACTCAACACACAAAAACAAATGTGTACAGTATATTATACTGAAACTTACTAGTAGTAAGACCGACGATTGTTTTTCCCATTTAATAGTAAAATAAAGTAACCAAGCAAGAAAGAAAGGAATTTAGAAAGAAAACAATAGCATAGTTGTAATACCCTATCCAACATCGGCTAGGTGTGGGAGTTTAAAGTGCTATTTATCATCCCACAAAGCTACCATTGAGCACCAACATCATCCATCGAATTTTGGGTGGGCCTGTGGTAAGCCAAGTGAACCTAGATGTTTGTGCTCAGTGTGCCAAACATATGGTGCTTATGTAGCGGATCAGGTTTTCGGGCTATGGTCGTTATAGCAGTACTTAAGCTGGCATTGAGAATTACAATTTTTGAATATAAATGAAATATATTCTAAATTTAGATTTTCTGAGGCACATTTTAGCTTTTTTTTTTTTTTTTTTTTGCCCCTGTTGATAATATTGTTTTCCATGATACTATAGTAGTGACATCATGCTACAGGTTGAGTGCTTAAACATTGCTTGCTCTATACTTGCAGTTTTATTAGTTATAGTGAGTGGTTGCTGGTGGCCGATAGAGATGACATATTGGAAGACCATTTTTCCGACCGTTATTTATATCAGCTTGATGGGAAGCTATCAATATAAAACCTTTCTGGACAAGTCAAATGGCAGTTTGGTACGCCGGAATCTCAGTCTTGCCTGAATTGACATCTTAGTTGGCTAAGGTTATGTTCTTGGGCTACAGTGTTGGTATGTTGTTGTTGTATGATATACATCTATGCATTTTGTTTTCATGTTTAAAATTTGTATAAGATCTAGAGTATATGTTTTTAGCAGTGGGAAATCTTGATTTTATTTGTTGAGGGGGTAATATAATGGTTTGAAAAAGAAGCTCCCATAATGATTTAAGAATTTTTTGTTTTCTCTATTATTCTTTATTTAAATTCAGTTATTGAAAATCTTAAATGATATGCATGACAATTAATGTGTATTTTATGGGGATATAGTTAAATACACGGCTTCAAATATACAGGCTTCAAATATACAGGGAACGATCGCTTTTACGAAAATACCCATTTATATATAATTTTATTTTATTTTTTTTCATTTCAAATTGCTCTTCGTCTCCCTCGCTCTCTCTCTCTCTCTCAGTACGTACACGACTGCCATCGCCGCCGTTCGTTCGCCATGGCTCAAGTTAAAATTCCGGTCGTCCCTGCCGGAACTTCCGCCGCCGCTACAACCACTGCCATCGCCGCCGCCTCCGCTTCTACCATCGTGCTTGTAAAGAAGGTAATGCAATTTGAACGTAATTTAAACCTAATTTTACATTCCCAATGTCTAATTTTTGTTTGATTGCTTCAATTGATTTGGACGTCTTTCATGAACTGGTTGCTTCAATTGATTTCGACGTCTTTTTCTTTACATCGTTCATTTTTTTTTCTTTTTATGCATCTCGTGTAATTTTTCTTTCTTTGATAATAACCAAACTGGAGAGATGCATCTCGTGTGAGTTCATCACACGAGATGCATCTCATGTGAGTTCACACGAGATGTATCTCGTGTGAGTTCAAACGAGATAAATCTCGTGTGAACTCACACGAGATGCATCTCGTGTGAGTTCACACGAGTTGTGCCCAGTGTCCACTCTTTTTCTTTACATCGTTCGTATTCAGTTATAAATGCTAAATAGCTAATTTATTGTCTCTTATTTGTTTTTTTGTAGGCACGTGAACGTATGACCGCGTCCAATAGAAAGAGGAAGGCCGAGACGGCACCTAAGGTAGATAAACACAGCAAAAAGATACATGATAGGACTATCGTGCGTGGGTCTGAGCTTGGGATTGAGCAGGATGTAGGAGATGATCATGATAGGACTTTGCGGCTGAGCGGGCGAGCGACGATCTTGGGTTTGAGCATGAGATTGAGGAGGATGTAGGAGATGATGAGGCATCTTCTGATTCTGATGATAGTGGTGAGGAGGATGTAGGAGATGATGAGGGATCTTCTGATTCTGATGATAGTGGTGAGGAGGATGAGGGGGCGGAGCAGGAGGGTGGGGATGATGATGATGATGAGGAGGGGAGGGATGATGATGATGATGATGAGGAGGAGGAGGAGGAGGAGGAGATACATGATGTTAGACCTTTGAGGCATGGGAGGGGGAGGGGGAGGGATGTGGCTAGAGGGCAGGGACGGAGGAGGAGGCAGGGTGCGGGTGGGGAGGAGCCACCATCATGGCGGTCGAGTGACCCGGTGGCGGCCCAGAGAATGTTTCACTTATATACGGGTTTGGTGATCACAGAGCTCGAGAGATTTGGAGGGACGCCACTAGTGAGTCAGTGGTGACTTTTCATACGAGACTGCTGCATCTGCAAAAGTAAGATAATCATTTATGTGAATTTATTAAAATCTTGAAGTTGTTTGACACACACTCTAAATATTCCATTAGTTATACATCTCGTACTTTTCTCGATCTCGAGTATTGATTATATTTTTTGTTTGGAATAAACGGGTTCAAGCGTGATGATGCGGAGGCTGCGATAGAGCCTGGGCGACCCTCGTTGATTCATCGGGCATCCAGCGGTGCACGATGCCACCATTCGGAGGCCTAATCATGCGGCGATGACGGCATTTTGGAACGGTGGTCTCCTGAGACTAACTTGTTCCACATGCCGTGGGGAGATGACCATTACGTTACACGACGTATTTCATATCACAGGTATGTTGTTATATATTATCAATTTCAAGACTATACTATCTACATTCATCTCTTGTACTAAAATGTGTTATTTCATCTTCAATTTACGGTATCAGTTGTGTAGGTGCACCTATTCGATATCCGGATCCGGTGTCGACCTGTCAGGCATCGCACAGACACCTCGTTTTGGGGCGCTGGGTACTTATTGAAGGATGTCCGGCGTCTCTTTTCTTCCCGTATAAGGCACATGGCGATGCCCGGCGTGCTTACTGCGTGTATCTGCACCTCTTGGGTTCCACGATGTTCGTGGACAAGAGTCGAGATAAGGTGCCCGCACTACCTTTCTCTATGCATGGATCTTGAGAGACTCCCCACTCTCTCACGGGGATCGGCTACATTGGCATATTTATACCGAGAGTTGGGGAAGGCGTCCGGATCCGGATGCGAGCGAGATGGAGTGGTTGTGCGACAACTGCTAGAGGTACATCTTACTCTACTCATTTTCTTTTTACTTTGTCGACTCCCCCTCTGTAATTACATGTTGCATTTGATTAGTATTTAATACTTTTTACATACATCTCGGGGTGGATATACGAGTACTTCCCGGATTTCCGGCGACTTTACGACCGCTTGGCTGGCGGCGGGGGCGGCCGAGGGCCGTAGATGGTCACGTGCGATACGGTGGGAGGGGATTAGATCATCTAGTGCGGTATCGCCGCACTCTTGACGGGATGCGTGTTGATAGGGTGAGTTATTCATATTAAAAGCTGTTTCAAATTGTTACACTCCTCCGTTATTATGTAGACTCTACGCCTAACAAAGTCTACTCACGGGTTGTTTGGACTCCTTATGGTATCGGAGCGGACTCGGTGCGGTTTCACACTTCGGGGGGTTATACGCTTTTGTGACATCTTCAGGCGTACATGCACGATCGTGTTACTAGGCGGTTCGGGTACCGACGAGAGGATCCCCAGACGGCCCCCCGTGGCTCCCACGAGATGCATTTTGTCAAAGGGTCAGAAGGGATACCAAAAGGAGTATGGTGACAGAGATGAATTTTGGGACGCGTGGGTGGAGTACGACATGCATGACTTCAGGCCCGTTCCCCGTTGGGGGCCACCACTAGATTCTACATCTTCTCCCGTGACTGGAGATTATATGGAGTGGTTTCTGGCTAGGAGTCATGTTCGGATATCTAATCCGATACACGATCCCCCCGTTGACATTCCACCTCTCCCACCTCCCCCAGTTGATGTTCCACCGCAGCCTGGGGTTGCAGCGATCGCAGATCTCATACTTCCATTATTGACAGATGCGAGGCTCTCCGAGGACGCCAGAGATATACTTAGACGGGCACACGAGGGTTTAGGTCGTCTTATGTAGGAGGTCGCATTTATGTATTATTGATTATGAAGTTTTGGTATATTTGTAGTACTGATTATGGAGTTGGATTTATTTTCTGTAGGAAATGGATAGTTGTTGTTGTTGTGTCTGATTGTATTGTTGTTGTTTATAGAGTTATGGATTTGTAGTACTGATTATGGAGTTATGGATTTGTTGCTGTTGTTTATTTGGTGTTCTTTGTTGTGTCGATTGTATTGTTGTTCTTTGTTGTTTATTTGGTTACATTGTTTACTTGGTCTTTGTTGTTGTTCTTTGATGTGTCTCGTATGGATCCACACAAGACACAACTCGTGTAGATCCACACGAGACACATCTCGTATGGATACACACGAGACACATCTCGTGTGGATCCATACGAGATGTGTCTCGTGTGGATATACACGAGACACATCAGCAACAGCAACAGCACCAGCACCAAGTAAACAACAGCACCAAAGTCATACTGATGAAAAATTGTATACGAAATAAAAGTGTTAACAAGGATAAGCATATAATTCAAACATCCAAACATTCATACAAACTTTATAATTCAAAAACCATTACACATATACTATCCCCTACGTAATCTTTCTCTTCTTGCATGGTTATCCTGATCATAGAGTTTATTAAATGCTGCTACCCTATCTCGGTATTGGAGGATCAGTTGACTTGCGCTTGGATCACAGTGTTCCCTCCAAGTGTTCGGTGGTGGTGGAATTGGGTAATCATTGCCTGACATGTGCAGCTGCAAAAGTAATAACAGTTAAATACAACTAATTTAAGTAAGACACTTAAATATTACAAATATAGATGAGACAGTTAAGTATCATACCAATATAAAATGGTTTGTCACTTGTCCCACCACAACTGTGTTTATCGGTGGTCCTACTCCTGCTGGTACAGTCACTGGAAGGCATAAGCTGCCGCCGCTAGCCGAGTACGAAATGAACGCCACATTATACCTCGTGGCAATGATGTGCCCAAGATCTGGAAGGTCCATCCAATAAGTATTGTCCGGCGTCGGCCGGACATAGCAAGCAATCCTACGTAAGAGTTCATCTACATTTATCCAAGTTAGAACTCTTTGATAAAGGTCTTGGCGAGCATGCACCTCATGGTAACGATGCGAGCGCACTCGAGCCCACATCTCCTCATCTCCGAATATCTGTGCTGCTACGGCTCTATAGCCACAATGTCCATCAGATGCCACATCTGTGATGCCTCCAATATATGGGATAATGAAAGGTGGAAAAGACGTCAAATACGTAGAGCTGTATATACTAGTGTGATTGGGCTGTCCATTTCCCTCTCCACGACCCTGACCCTGATCCCGTCCTCGTCCTCGACCTCGCCCTCGACCCTGTCCTCTCCCACGGCCAGGAAGCAGCTAGTGGTGGATGAGACGTAGGAGTACTAGCGAGGGGTAGATGGTGTGGGTTACGAAGCTGATTGCCGTTTGGGCGTGGACTCTAAACTCGCTTGGGTTGATGCAATGAATGCAGATCTAGACCTGAAATAGGGTAAAGAAAAGAGTGAGAAGCATTCATACTATCAACATGCAAATCAAATACATCAAGAACGTAATCAAGCGTGTGAGCCACAAATGAATGAAGATCTATACCCTTTGCTAGTCGAGGATGGTGTAACGGGGACTCGAAAAAAAGTTGTTAGTATGCTCCCAATCTGACGGTTCTCTAGAACTTCCGGTCCAGGGTTTATTCGCCTTTGAAATATGATCGCTCGTAAGCATCTCTTGTTTGGTGATTTAGCCCTTCTTCCATCGTTTTGAATAACTTTCTCCTTACCGGTTCGGGTGCTTTCTCAAATTTATTCAACATAGCTTGAAAATTGTCTTTATTTATTGAAGGCTCGGATGGAGGGGTTGTCTACTTCAATGTCCAACTTCTTCCAAAAATCATGAATCGAGGCCGGCTCAATCCGTCCCCACAGTCCTCTATCCTTGCAATCTCGTGACTACATGGAAGTCCATGTGTTCGCTGTAGTAACACCCGCGAGCGGCCTCGGTGATGACATTACCCCATTACGACCCCGCTTGATTTTTAAATTCGACCCCGCTCTTATCGATAATGCGCAAGGCTTCCGTTGACACTTTAGTCAATATGTTGTGATACGATTACGGGTCCTCAAATCAATTGGAGTTACGGTCTTTGATCTATTCATACCCTGTTTGATATTTTTTAGTTGGATATCGAAGATCTTATGAGCCTTTTTGAAGATTGTGTCCAAAGTAGAAGAAGCACTCCCCAATGCCTTCTTCAACCTGTTATGCTCACCCTCAGTCCTGTTTGTGGTATGGATCCCAAAGGGTGGTAACACATCCGTGTGCATGGACGAGAATATTCGAGTATGGAGTAATACATGTATCGCGGAGGTAATCCAATAATACAGGATAAGATATGAAACGGTCACAAAGCCCTTGCCAACGTTCGTCCCATTCGCCGGAGGTAGGGGCTGAGATTGCATAATTGAAACTCCTCATGAATGCTTCTGCCAAATCCTCGCTACCTGTAATTTAAGCAATTATATATATTATAAACAAAGAAAATCAATAAATAAGTAAATAAGTAAATAAATAAATACTGTATGACTCAACCCATTGCCTTAACATTGACTTCGATATGCCTCAGACACAAGAAGTGTGCGGTGTCGGGAAAAGCGTACGGAGAGCGATAAAACCCGATTCACGATCGGTGACAAAAGCTGTTGGCAGCTGGGGAGGTGTAAACGAGATTTGTGCAAATTGTCCAATGCCCATTTGTAATCATTCGCACTGATACTTGAGAACGCATACGCTATTGTGAAATTATGCCCGGTGAAAGTAAATCCTACAAAGCTGCAAGAAGTACGAGTCCATAGCGATTGGTGTTGTAAGTGCGATCACCTTATACAACATATGGAAAACAGTTTAGCATCTTCATTGCTAATGGGTGAGAGAAGAATATATCGCCGATCATGCCACTCTCAGCGTCTTCCCTCGTGTAGTATGTATATTCATGATCTACGAGTAATTTAAGGAATTGTTGTAGCGGGGTCCTTCCTTGTCGTTCTTTTTCTCTATATTTTTTGATGGCATTGCGGACGTGCATCGGAGTGCTCACGATCTTCTCATCGTACATCTTTAACATTGCAACTATGTCATTTGGACGCAATGAACATTCACTTGCGCTACACACAACGTCATATTCGGCACCTGTCAATTTCCCGAGAGGAAAACCTTCCGGATACAAAGGAAAGCCATGATTATGTATACCATTCCTTACAACATAACCCCATAACCCATCATCCCTCCTTTCTTTGGCATGTAGTTTAAAACTGCACTCTCTCTTCTTGCTACTACTCTTCTTTATATTCTTAGATCTTTCGGGCCTGTGATATCCACCAAAATGACATATTATCATCGCATAAGCTAGTTTATTTCCAATTCTATTCTTCGATTGCTCTATAACAAGGTGTATATTTCGACGCCTCGCGATTTCCCGTACATGTGCAAGAAGCGCATCCCTGTTTGGAAATAATTCTGATGTCGTGAATTCATCACTGATATCCGGAAATGGACCCTGCAAAATACAGTACCAGTCAGTTTCAAAGCTCCAGTAAGTATACATTTCGTGTATAAATACACGACATAGATCAGTAAATCTCGTGTTAGTGTACACGATATGTAAGCTACTATGTCGTGTATTTTTACACGAAATTATCTCCGTACAAGATGGAATTTTGATTTTGATTTTGATCACAATACAAAACAAAAGATTAAGAACTTACTTCATAGAAGCTTGGATCATTGAAACTTGGAGAATGTTGATGTGGAGGAAAATTTGGTGAGATTCCTTCTTCTTCATCATGGACAAATTCTATATCATCAAGGTTAATATACTCATAAGAATCCATGCTATGATCATTGAAACTTGGAGAATGTTGGGGAGAATTTTGTGAGGAATCCATGCTAAGAACTTAGAGATTGATTTTTTGAATAATAATGGGGTTTTGGTTTTACATTCGGAATGGGTGTGTTTTAAGGAATTATAAACGGCGAATTCAACGCAGCTCGTTTTGAAGGGTTACAGGATTTTAAACCTCTCGTGTACATCAACACGAGATGGAAGAATATATTTCGTGTGTTTATACACGAGATGTATAAATTATAAATGGCTACCTATTTTTTTTTTCTACATTCTAAATGTCATTTAAAGTGTTTTTCATCTCTATGACAACCCTCAAAATCCAAATGGAAATTGAGTTACAAATATGTGCCATTATTTAGGGTTTTTAGGGTTTTATGTGTCCCGATCTTGTGAAAAATGGTATACGGCTACTCGTTTATTTCTTTTTTTATTTTTTGCTACATTCTAGATGACATTTAAAGTGTTTTTCATCTACATGAGTTTCCTCAAAATCCAAATGGAAATTGAGTTACAAATATGTGCCATTATTTAGGGTTTTTAGGGTTTCATGTGTCCCGATCTTGTAAAAAATGGTATACGGCTACCTCGTTTATTTTTTTTAATTTTTTTATACATTCTAGATGACATTTAAAGTGTTTTTCATCTACATGAGTTTCCTCAAAATCCAAATGGAAATTGAGTTACAAATATGTGCCATTATTTAGGGTTTTTAAGGTTTCATGTGTCCCGATCTTGTGAAAAATGGTATACGGCTACCTCGTTTATTTTTTTTTAATTTTTTTCTACATCTAGATGACATTTAAAGTATTTTTCATCTACATGAGTTTCCTCAAAATCCAAATGGAAATTGAGTTACAAATATGTGCCATTATTTAGGGTTTTTAGGGTTTCATTTGTCCCGATCTTGTGAAAAATGGTATACGGCTATCTCGTTTATTTTTTTTTAATTTTTTTCTACATTCTAGATGACATTTAAAGTGTTTTTCATCTACATGAGTTTCCTCAAAATCCAAATGGAAATTGAGTTACAAATATGTGCCATTATTTAGGGTTTTTAAGGTTTCATATGTCCCGATCTTGTGAAAAATGGTATACGGCTACCTCGTTTATTTTTTTTTAATTTTTTTCTACATTCTAGATTACATTTAAAGTGTTTTTCATCTCTATGACAATCCTCAAAATCCAAATGAAAATTGAGTTACAAATATGTGCCATTATTTAGGGTTTTATGTGTCCCGATCTTGTGAAAAATGGTATACGGCTACCTCGTTTATTTTTTTTTAATTTTTTTCTACATTATAGATGACATTTAAAGTGTTTTTCATCAACATGAGTTTCCTCAAAATCCAAATGGAAATTGAGTTACAAATATGTGCCATTATTTAGGGGTTTTAGGGTTTTATGTGTCCCGATCTTGTAAAAAATGGTATACGGCTACCTCGTTTATTTTTTTTTAATTTTTTTCTACATTCTAGATGACATTTAAAGTGTTTTTCATCTGCATGAGTTTCCTCAAAATCCAAATGAAAATTGAGTTACAAATATGTGCCATTATTTAGGGTTTTTAGGGTTTTATGTGTCCCGATCTTGTGAAAAATGGTATACGGCTACCTCGTTTATTTTTTTTAATTTTTTTCTAAATTCTAGATGAAATTTAAAGTGTTTTTCATCTACATGAGTTTCCTCAAAATCCAAATGGAAATTGAGTTACAAATATGTGCCACTATTTAGGGTTTTTAGGATTTCATGTGTCCCGATCTTGTGAAAAATGGTATACGGCTACCTCGTTTATTTTTTTTTAATTTTTTTCTAAATTCTAGATGACATTTAAAGTGTTTTTCATCTCTATGACAATCCTCAAAATCCAAATGGAAATTGAGTTACAAATATGTGCCATTATTTAGGGTTTTATGTGTCCCGATCTTGTGAAAAATGGTATACGGCTACCTCGTTTATTTTTTTTAAATTTTTTTCTACATTATAGATGACATTTAAAGTGTTTTTCATCTATATGAGTTTTCTCCAAATCCAAATGGAAATTGAGTTACAAATATGTGCCATTATTTAGGGTTTTTAGGGTTTTATGTGTCCCGATCTTGTGAAAAATGGTATACGGCTACCTCGTTTATTTTTTTAATTTTTTTTTTCTACATTCTGGATGACATTTAAAGTGTTTTTCATCTCTATGACAATCCTCAAAATCCAAATGGAAATTGAGTTACAAATATGTGCCATTATTTAGGGTTTTTAGGGTTTTATGTGTCCCGATCTTGTGAAAAATGGTATACGACTACCTCGTTTATTTTTTTTTAATTTTTTTCTACATTCTAGATGACATTTAAAGTGTTTTTCATCTACATGAGTTTCCTCAAAATCCAAATGGAAATTGAGTTACAAATATGTGCCATTATTTAGGGTTTTTAGGGTTTCATGTGTCCCGATCTTGTGAAAAATGGTATACGGCTACCTCGTTTATTTTTTTTTAATTTTTTTCTACATTCTAGATGACATTTAAAGAGTTTTTCATCTCTATGACAATCATCAAAATCCAAATGGAAATTGAGTTACAAATATGTGCCATTATTTAGGGTTTTTAGGGTTTTATGTGTCCCGATCTTGTGAAAAATGGTATACGGCTACCTCGTTTATTTTTTTTAAATTTTTTTCTACATTATAGATGACATTTAAAGTGTTTTTCATATACAAGAGTTTTCTCCAAATCCAAATGGAAATTGAGTTACAAATATGTGCCATTATTTAGGGTTTTTAGGGTTTTATGTGTCACGATCTTGTGAAAAATGGTATACGGCTACCTCGTTTATTTTTTTTAATTTTTTTCTACATTCTAGATGACATTTAAAGTGTTTTTCATCTCTATGACAATCCTCAAAATCCAAATGGAAATTGAGTTACAAATATGTGCCATTATTTAGGGTTTTTAGGGTTTTAGGTGTCCCGATCTTGTGAAAAATGGTATACGGCTACCTCGTTTATTTTTTTTTTAATTTTTTTCTACATTCTAGATGACATTTAAAGTATTTTTCATCTCTATGACAATCCTCAAAATCCAAATGGAAATTGAGTTACAAATATGTGTCATTATTTAGGGTTTTTAGGGTTTTATGTGTCCCGATCTTGTGAAAAATGGCATACGGCTACCTCGTTTATTTTTTTTTTAATTTTTTTCTACATTCTAGATGACATTTAAATTGTTTTTCATCTACATGAGTTTTCTCAAAATCTAAATGGAAATTGAGTTACAAATATGTGCCATTATTTAGGGTTTTTAGGGTTTCATGTGTCCCGATCTTGTGAAAAATGGTATACGGCTACCTCATTTATTTTTTTTTAATTTTTTTCTACATTCTAGATGACATTTAAAGTGTTTTTCATCTCTATGACAATTCTCAAAATCCAAATGGAAATTGAGTTACAAATATGTGCCATTATTTAGGGTTTTTAGAGTTTTATGTATCCCGATCTTGTGAAAAATGGTATACGGCTACCTCGTTTATTTTTTTTAAATTTTTTCTACATTTTAAATGACATTTAAAGTGTTTTTCATCTCTATGACAATCCTCAAAATCCAAATGGAGATTGAGTTACAAATATGTGCCATTATTTAGGGTTTTTAGGGTTTCATGTGTCCCGATCTTGTGAAAAATGGTATACGGATACCTCATTTATTTTTTTTTAATTTTTTTCTACACTCTAAATGACATTTAAAGTGTTTTTCATCTCTATCACTATCCTCAAAATCCAAATGGAAATTGAGTTACAAATATGTGTCATTATTTAGGGTTTTTAGGGTTTTATGTGTCCCGATCTTGTGAAAAATGGTATACGGCTACCTCGTTTATTTTTTTTTTTAATTTTTTTCTACATTCTAGATGACATTTAAAGTGTTTTTCATCTACATGAGTTTCCTCAAAATCCAAATGGAAATTGAGTTACAAATATGTGTCATTATTTAGGGTTTTTAGGGTTTTATGGGTCCCTATCTTGTGAAAAATGGTATACGGCTACCTCGTTTATGCATCTCGTATTGATCCACACGAGTCACATCTCGTGTGGTTCCACACGAGACATATATCGTGTGGATATACACGAGACACATCTCGTGTAGATCCACACGAGACACATCTCATGTAGATCCACAACCTACGGGAGGCATCAATGTCGTCACTAATTCAAGAACCCTAATTCAAGAACAAGCATAATTAGAAAATGTATGAAAATTAAGCTCCCAAATCTTAATTAATCTGATTCTTCATTGAAAGCTCTCCACCTAACTCTTCCCCTTTTCAGTTTTTCCGACCAAATCAATCATACGAGCGAGAAATGTGTTTCTGATTTTGACAAAGATATTGTGCTTACAGTTTGAATTTTGACTTGGGAAGAAATGGGGAATCGATTTATATGTATGAACAAGTAGGGTACATCTAATAATGGATCGAAGAGCAAGAGAATGGGTAGCCAATATCAACGAAAATTGGTGGCGACCACGAGGAGCTTTTGCACCGGCAAGCTCCACTACAAGAAAACTGATCTTTCGCGATTGCTTTTGGCGATGGCAAAAAAAGCAGTCACGTTTGAGTATATAAGGAGACGGCCTTTGTGACTGCATTTAGTGTAGTCACAGTAGGCTAGCGTGATGGCTAAGCAGTCACGGATACCATCACATTATATATTTTTCCCTCTAGCGCCAACAACGTAGTCCGGGCGAAAAGGCGAAATTCTAATTTTTATCAAAGGCGATGGCTTTAGCAATCGCGTTTTATAAAAATATTAAATTTAACAATTTTAAAATTGAATTTTTAATTTTTTTTAAAGGCGACTGCTTTTGCAATCGCGTTATATAAAGAAAAAAATTAAAATTATTCAATTAAATAATTAAAAAACCCTTTTCTTTTCTTATACCATTCCACGGTTTATTTAGAAAACCCTTTTGTTTTCTTCTGCCTCTCTCATTTCTCACCCTCCAGCGGCGTTCTTGACCCAGCGGCGATTCCAGCGGCTATTCTTCCTCCGGCGCCTATTCTTCCTATTCCAAGGTACAACTATCTCTCTCTCTCGCTCTCGCTCTCTCTCTCTCTCTCTCTCGCCCTCTCTCTCGCTCTCGCTCTCTCTCTCGCTCTCTCTCTCTCTCTCCATGTCTACTCGGGGCGTTTGCAGTTGATTGGGGGAGGAGAGAGAAACGGGGATGTTGAGATTTAACTGGGGATTATGCACCTTAATTTGTTCGATCTATTTGGTCTCCGCCTTTCAAATCCTAGCAATCAATCAGAATCAGGTATGTGGACCTCGATCTATTTTCGTCATCGAAAATCCCTCAATTTGTTCGAACCTATTTGGTCTCCGCCTTTCTATTTGAAGTCAGACAGCTGAATTTAGGGTTTGATGTATTCAAATTAATGTGAAACAACGTTTATTTCTGTAAAGTTTGTGAATTTGTATCTCTTTAGATGTAAATTTCTTGTTTTAGATAGTGAAATAGGGAGTGTTTTCTTAGTATTAGGAGCTTAGATATGATGGGTGTTGCCTATGCATGACTTCGATAAGATTTTGTTTATCTGTTACTATATTACAGAACAATAAAGATGCTCGTCATGTTAAAACATATGAAGTGTCTTTGAAGGATAAAGATTTTATCGAGGGCCGATGGGCTCAGAACAATCTTGATAATGGGGCTGATTTACTCATACCAGTTCCACCACCATTTGGTGGTGTATTAATCATTGGAGAAGAGACAATTGTGTATTGCAGTGCCTCTGGATTCAAAGCAATTCCAATTAGACCTGTAAGTGAAGTATATTTTCTATCATTTATGTAGTGATACTTTTCATATGTTTTTGGATAGTAATTGATTACTTATTCTCGACTGTACATGTGCATGTCTAGTCCATCACGAGAGCCTATGGGAGGGTTGATGCTGATGGTTCAAGGTACCTCCTTCACCTACATGTCATACCCCATGAAAGAGAGAAGTGACCATTCTTCCATTTCCATCTGCAATTTCTTGCCTATTTACTTTCTTAGTTTTTTATTTTTTTTATTTTTACTTCATGATTGGGATATATGTGTGACTCTCCTGAATCTCTTTCCTCACTTCTGTCTTTTAGGGTTACTGGACTCAAAATTGAGCTCTTGGGGGAAACTTCTATTGCATCGACGATATCATATCTTGATAATGCATTTGTGTACGTTGGCTCGAGCTATGGAGACTCACAGGTATGTGAAAGATAGAATCAAGAGTTGCATCTATTCTGGCAATTTTTTTTTTTTTGGGTCAAGTATATTGCATTGCTATGTGACGTACTTGTTATATATGGCTTCTAGTTTTAAATTGTTTCTGTTAGAGAAATCTTGTGTGTGACCATCAGGATGCACATCATTAGACATTCATTCATTGATATTTAGATTGCATGCTATGAAACTGTCAATCTGGGCCCAATTGTTGACTTCTGTGTGGTGGATTTAGAGAGGCAATGCCAAGGTCAGGTTGTTACTTGCTCAGGAGCTTATAAAGATGGTTCCCTTCGCATAGTTAGAAACGGAATTGGAATTAATGAACAGGTTAAGACTTAATTTGAAGTGACTTTGACTTTAACCTGCACATGATCTTCACTTGACTCATTTATAAAATGAAGTATATATCATCTTGTAGGCATCAGTAGAACTCCAAGGTATCAAAGGAATGTGGTCACTAAGGTCAGCCACAGATGATCCGTTTGACACATTCTTAGTTGTTAGCTTCATAAGCGAGAAAAGAATTTTAGCAATGAATCTTGAGGATGAGCTTGAAGAAACTGTGATAGAGGGGTTTGACTCTCAAGTTCAGACTTTGTTCTGCCATGATGTGATACATAATCTACTTGTGCAGGTACTTTTCTTGTCTTTGTTCATTGTTTGGGGCACATGGGTTAGTGGGTTCCCTCCTTTGCAGGTTAATTTTTTCATCTGATTCTGAAAAGTATCATTTTCATCTAAGCTGCATCTTTTTCTTTACCATTTCTGACATGACACCATTGGCATTCATGTTCTCACTTTGAATATTCATATTAGTTTCTTATATGAAAGAGACATCTGCCTGAAACTGCAAGCATAGACAGTTACCAGTCGTTGATAATCTTTGAACGAAGTACTTCGTTATGTACATATTAATCTTTGAACTAAGTTCAAATCTGTACTAGTGATATACTTAGAAAAGATACATTAAACAATACTTTTATGAATTTTAGGAGTACTTATATTCACGATCTTGTATTGTAGTTATTCAATAAATATACACACATTCTTATCAATATATATATATATATATATATATATATATATATATATATATATATATACACACACACACACACACACACACACATTATGCTTTATATGGTGGGTCCTCGCATTTTAGGATGTTGTGTACGTATTGGATACCACCCAGTTACTACACACACACACACACACACACATATATATATATTTTGATAAGATCCTGTTAATATTCGACTCTTTAAACTTGTGTGACAAATCATAGCTAGTAGTATGAAACTATTTATACGATGAGAAGCGTCAACTGTAACGTATAGAAAGATGTAAGGAATTTCCAATTTCAATGAGTTGCATCTTTCATATGGGATTTAACTTGATCACTTTGTGAAAACATTTACATTGTTTTTGGTGATTTTCTTGCATGTGGGCTTCAAGGATTAAATGCCTTATCTTGAGGACTCGGTTTCATCTTTTGATGTTCATCTTGACATCTTCGGAGTTCAATAATTAAGTGACAAATCCACATTTTTTGTAGAGTCGAAATATTCGTAACAATGTCAGGAAGAAATCGTGGACCTCCACTCCCGATGAACAATGTCCAGGGCAACTGATTCATCTTTTTCTCTTGTTATTAGCTTGTTCATCTTGTTGATTTTCTTGTTCTTGTTGTTCTTTGTTGTTGTTGTTGTTGCTCACGAATCTTTTGATGGTTCACTTCGAGATGCGGAAACTATATTGGATCAACTAAGTTTGCTGGGAAAAAATATCACACCTTCTCTGGTCAATGAACTTGTGAGTTTCTACTACCCTTTCTTGGCTTTTATTTTTTCAACTTTGTTCATAATATTCTACTTAAAATCAACTCCTGATAACTTATATTATCTCCTTTCTCTTGCAGACTACCGAAAGTGGATCCCGCTGGGAAGGACATTAAAATTGTTGGGAGTTACTTTTTTTTTATTTTTTTTCTTTTCTTCTGTCATGTAACATTAGATGACTACAGTCATTAGAGTTTGATTTTTTTTTTTTGGATTTTGTAACGATGATTATGGTTCATAATATAGTGTTAAATGCAATTAATTTATTAATTTTCATGTTGTGCTAATCAACCTTTCTTTAATTTTTATTCAATTATTAATTATAAATAGGGCTAGTGAAATGGAAAAAAAATATAAATTTAAAGTACCTAAGGCGATTGCATTTGCCGTCTCCTTTTGTTAACCTAAGGCGATTGCATTTGTCATCTCCTTTTCTAAGTTAAGGCGATTGCATTTGCCGTCTCCTTTTTCAAAACCTAAGGCGATTGCATTTGCCGTCTCCTTCTTTAAAACCTAAGGCGATTGCATTTGCGTCTCCTTTGCTGAGCTAAGGCGATTGCAAATGTAATTAAAATAATTAAATAAATAAAATTTAAAAAAACTCTAACGCGATGGCAAAAGCAATCGCGAAAAATAATTGACAAAGGCGACGGCTTTTTTCAGTCACCTTATCTTTTTCGCGACAAGGCTTTACGCGATTGCCATTGCGACGGCTTTTCCCGTCGCGTTAGCCTTCCGCGACTGCTTTAAGAGTTTACGCGACGGCTTTTGGCCGTCGCGAAAGACCAGTTTTCTTGTAGTGCTCTTTCTATGGCGAAGTGTGTCGTGTGCATATACACGAGATAAGGGAGAACATCTCGTGTATATACACACGAGACGGGCAAGGACAAAATTGGATTTTTTTCGTTTCCTGTATTTTTCGTTTCCTGTATTTAGTATTTACCATTTTATGGGAAATGGGGGAGGGGTATTTATGTTTGGCCAAATCTGAGAGGGAAAGTTTGTGATGGGGAATGCTCATTTGTAATTTTGACTCTAAAGTTTTAAGACTTTGCATGTCTCTGTCCCAAAATGCTTGTAATTTTAAGATTTTGCATACAAGATAAGAAAATTAATCAATACTTATAAAAATAGATTAAATAAATAGACTAACTTATCTTTTGAATATTTCAAGTTTTTAGAAAATTAAATGCTTTTAAAATAACAACTACGTAATCAATAATCATAAATAATGCTTTTAAAAGAACAAAGTAGCAACTAGTTCAAGAAATATACAAAAGCAAAAACAATTATTAATTACATTAAACATATGCCAATCACTTGTAACAATCTTGAAAATTTGAAAGTTCATTATTTATTACACATTCATACAAACAACCAGAAACAAAAAATTACAATAAAATTTGGCCAAATATTAAGTCATTTTTTTTTTCATTCACATTTTTCACTTTTAATTATATACTTATATAAAAAGACATTACCCTGTCCTAAAATGAATGACAAAATTTCTTTAACCTTGTTTTTAATCAATAGCAAATTTGAATTTTTTTTTTATCATTCATTTTGAGACGGAGAAAGTAAATATCAATAATATTTGACCAATTTACAAGGAAGGATTAACTAATCATAAATCGTAATCATAGATCTTGAAATGCAAATTTTGTTGAGCAAAAGTGACCAACTTTTCCATTTCTTTGTTCTTTTCAATATGACCATTATGATTAGAATCAGCTACCTTCATGGCTTGGCGTGCCTTCCACCAACCAAACCACACCCTAAGCCCATTAAGTGCCTCTTTCAGCTCTTCCTGGCTTATCCGTCCATCATGATCTTCGTCGTAGCGGCGTAGCCAAGCTTTGAATTCATCCACCGTCATCTCTCTGTTGGGCTCGATATGGACACACCTCATAATCGCCATCTCTCTCTCTCTCTCTCTCTCTCTCTCTCTCTCTCTCTCTCTCTCTATATCTCTCTCTCAGATAGGGTTGGAGGGAAAAGAGAAGATGGATTGGGATAATGGAAGTAGTTTTGGTCTTTGGTTTTTAAGCTAGCGATGGGAAAGGAGAATGTTTAGTAGTGGGGGAAGAATGAGAATCTTGAGGTTAGGCCTTGCAACTTCACTTTTGATCAATTTGGAAGCGGCATCTTTCTTTTGTCTTTAAAATGGCTGCTGGCATTATAGGAAAAAATGATCTTATACACGTGATAAATAAGGATACAAAATATCAACTCGTATCTTCGCCAAACTAATATCACTTACACTCTACTCTTTATCTTAATTATATAAATTGTGTGTGTTTTGGTCAAATTTCAACAAGCGAATTAGATGAGAAGAAAAGTGATTAAAGTGATATGAATCTAGGTACAATGATTATCAAGTTGAATAGAAATGGACACGAATGGTTTGTTGACTAGGGAAAGCCCTTGAACAACTTGTTCGCCAGCATAAAACCCCGGGAGGATTTGGCTCCTACCTTGACCGAAAGTTTACTAAGAATTCTCTTGAGATTACAATGCTAAGAGCGTATGAAAAAGGGAGCTTAAGCTAGTGAAGAACGTGTGTGTAAATACAGTGTATCTCTCCCTTTTATACCTCAAAATAAAACTAATTAACAAAGAAGGATTATGCGCCTATAAAATCGGGGAAGAGGTTGATCACATAGAGATATATTCGCCATTTATTGTTTGAGGGAAAAGATAAGGTCCATTGCTGAAGAAACGTGGTTGAACTGGTCTTTATTTCCTCCGGCACATGTCCTATAAAATAGGAAAAGCGTTACTGCGTCCCAACCTGCAGAGGGCCAAGTTGTAAATAGAACAACTCAAGTTGTTAGTACCAAGTTGTTAGGCGTAAGTTGTAAAACATATTGACTGAAAAATGTAGGGCCCAACAATTGCCCCCAAACTTTTTGAATTTTAAAATGAAGAATAGAAAGAGACAAAAGAATTCAAAAAGTTTGCCAAAATAAGAAAGAAAAGAACGACGGTTTAAAAGGGACGCGATGGGACGGTTTTAAGTAGTTTCCCGAGGCAAAAAGATTTGATCGCTTTTAGAGTTCCAACCACCTTCAACCTTCATAAATAAGTAGTCTCTTTCTCTAACTCTCCCTTTCACCAAATCAAAAACGTTACTTTCGCAGAGGTTTCTAGGAGAAGAACCAAGGAAGACGGTTGGGGCGAAAAACCGAGTAGATATTTACGGTGAGTTTCTTGTCTTCTCTTCAATTTCATCTTTGATTTCTTGTTTTAAGTTGAAAAAATGGGTCGGGAGAAGATAGTCGTGATTGAGAGTGACGAGGGTTTGCCCAAGGGTTTCATAACCCAAAACTTGTTGAAGGAACCTGATAATGAGAAATGTCTAATGCCTAAGGCTAACCTAGAGGTTATTAAGAAGAACCACGCCATGCCTGATGAAACGGTCTACTTCACCCACCCTGATTTGACCTCCGAATGTTATTCTCCCACTTGGGTATGCTTCCCGGAGTATCCCTTTGTTATAGGCTTACGATTCCCTTTTCCCGACTTGATTACGAAGTTCTTCTCCTCTACCAAACTCAACTATGCCCAAATGATGCCTCAAGGGTGGAGGTACTTGCAAACCCTAGTTAGATTAGGAGAGAGGGCTGATTTGGTTGCCGGTTTAGAAGAGTTGGCGTATCTTGTGGATTTAAGGAGTTTTGGTCCGGGAAGGTTTGGTTTTAGGGTCAAAAATGGTGAGCCTATTCTCGATTTCCAATCATGACATTGTCGATAGAGGGTGGAAAAATAAATTTTTCTTTGCAAGGAGGGACACCTTGGGTCAAGAGGAAGGTGTTTTTTCCAAATGGAGGTTTCAAGGTAGTGAAAATAGTTCTTTTATTTTACGAAATGCTTCTCAATACTAGGATAACTAACTCTTAAAATTTCCTTTGTAGAAGTTTCTAAGTTGTCAGACCTATTTCCGGAGCAAGAAGGGACACAAGCGAACGTAAACCAGCTTCTTCAGTTGGGTGTATCCGATAGGTCCTTCAAGGCATTCCCTGTCGAGTTTTTCGTTGAGGAGGTTGGAGGTGAAGCAGAGGTTGAAGCAGAGGAAAATCTACCCCCAAATCTACCTGAGATGTCTACAGGTTTAAGTCCTCAAAAATCTTTGTACTTTTTCACGAGTATTTCGATTATCTCAATCCATTGTTTCCTTGTTGTAGCTACACGATCCAAATCCAACGTAAGTGCCGCTGACTTGATGGTCGCTGCTAAGGCAAAGAAAGTTGCCAAGAAGGACAATAAACCTCCAACTCCAATGTCCATGGCCTCTAGCTCAGATTTGAATGCTTCCAAGAAAAAGGAAGAAGTGAAGAAAAGGAAGTTATCTGAAACCGAGGCTACGGATGGGAATGAGATTGGCGACATGGGGACAGCAAGAAAAAAGTTAAAGGAGGCTATAGCTTGTTTTGTCGACAAGGTAAAATGAGAAAACTTGAACCTTGCCCATGATTTTTGATGAAATGCTAACATTTCTTTTGCTTAGGTTGCGGATATCATGGTCCCTATCATGGACCAGATTGATGTTTTGAAAATCAAGGCAGCCAGGCACAATTACGAAGCTGAGGAATACAAGAAGCAGGCTACCAAGAATGCTGAGGAGATTGAGAAGTTGAAGGAAAATCTTGAAGCTGAAAAGAAGGAGTTGGAAGCTGTTAAGGCCGAGAAAACGAAGGAACATGAAGCCCATGAGAAGGAATTGGATGCCGCGAAGAAAGACTTCACGTTTAATGCCACCAAAGTGGTGTTTGAAGCTAGGATTGAACTTATGGAAGAATACAAGAACGGGCTGGCTTTGGAGTGGGATGTGGAAGCAGAGAAAAGGGCTTTAGAAGATTTCGTTGGTGAGCCAGTGGATGCAGAGGAAGTGAATTACTGGCTTTGGAGGCTCTAGTTGAAGACACTGATAGGACCTTGAGCACCCTAGTGGTAGCTCAGAATGGTCAAGGGGAAAATGCAACACCGGCGGCAGCAGGCCAGGAAGTTTAAAAAACATTTTAAAACTTTGGGTATTTTGGATGAAAAAACAATTTTTGCTTTATTTGTGTACATCTGTCGGTACAACAAATGGGGGGAGTGTTCCCAAAAACAAGGTTTTTTAGTTTGTAATGGCTCATAAGAGCCGAGACAATTTATTTGGGGGTACTAGGTTGGTCTAGTACTCCAAGCTTTTTAGGTTTTTAGGGACTTGTTGGCTTACCCAACTTGTCCTTTAGTTGCGAAAAAATCTTTTGAAAAACACTTAATGGTTTTTTAGCAAAGTATCTTATGTCTCTGAGAGACGCTTGTTTTTTCTTTAGATAACATGTAAATGTTATAAACCGTAGGTAACATGAAAATGTTACAACCAATAGTTCACAACTTGAAGAAGTGTGAAAACGTGCGCCCAGGCGAAGGTGTCAAAACCTTAATTCGTAAGAAAAGATGAATATCTTTTAACCATAAGTACCTTTGATCAGAGGTAAATCGTTTGAAGAGATAGAACAAGTATCAGCCGTCCTGGCGTGTCAACAAGTTCTATCCCTCTCCAGCTAGAGTTTCAACATGTATCAGCCGTACTGGCGTGTCAACATGTTGAAATTCTTCTTCCTAGGTCCAAACATGTATCAGCCGTACTGGCGTGTCAACATGCTTAGACCTACTCCAGCTTTGGGTCCCAACATGTATCAACCGTACTGGCGTGTCAACATGTTGGGCTTATCTCGTTTGCTCAAGTTACACCTTGCAAAACAAATTCATGTTAGGGTTGGGCGTTAGCATAGCTAACGCCCCTCCGACGCTCAAGTCAGTAATGTTTTAATAAGAGTGAAAAATTGAAATGCGTAATTGAACTTGACATAAATTTAAACCGTACCTGAGGAGTCTAGTTATAAATAACTGGACTTACATGAAATAAAGTTTCAAGTGGATAGCGTTCCAACTTCTAGGGATTCTGTCTCCACTTGGGGTTGACAACCAGTATGCACCTTTGCCAGCTTCAGCATCGATGAGATATGGGCCTTCCCACTTGGGAGCCAGCTTACCTGCATTCAATTCTCTTGTATTTTGAAATACTTTTCTTAAAACTAAATCACCAACCCGGAACCTTCTAACTCGACATTCTTGTTGTAAGACCTAGCAATTCGCTGCTGATAAGCTGCCATCCTTATCTTGGCTAAATCCCTGATCTCATCAATTGTATCTAAATCTTGAGTTAGCAAGAGGTTATTTTCATCTTGAGTCAATAAGCCATACCTTGCTGTGGGGACTGTCGCTTCAACTGGAATTACGCCTTTCACTCCGTATACTAAAGAATAGGGAGTTCTACCTGGCTCCTTTAGAAGTAGTTCTATCTCGCCCATAGCACAAGTGGTAATTCTTCAACCCACTTTCCCTTCTTTTCGATCTAGACGCTTCTTCAAGTTGTTGATGATCAACTTGTTGCTTGACTCGGCTGGCCATTGGCTTGAGGGTGGACAGTGTCGACATGACTAACTTGATGCCCCGGGCCGAGTACAAAAATCCCCGGTCTTCTTACTTATGAACGACCCGTTGTCACATACAATCTCCGATGGTACACCAAACCTGCTAATGATATTTTTCTTTAAAAATGAAACTACCTCTTTATCTCTTACTTGTACATAAGCTTCGGCCTCGATCCATTTCGAGAAATAATCGGTTAGAGTCAACATGAACACTTTGCCTCCGGGAGCTTTAGGCAACTTGCCTACAATATCCATGCCCCACTGCATGAAAGGCCAAGATGAGACTATAGGATGTAGAGGCTCGGCAGGCTGATGCAAGATGTCAGCTGTCTTTGGCGAGCATCACACTTCTGTACGTAGCTCATGGCATCTCGACACATGGTTGGCCAATTGTATCCCGTCTTGAGGGCCTTGGATGCTAATGCCTTTCCTCCAGAATGGTTCCCACATATTCCTTCATGGATTTCTTTAAGCACCACTTCAACTTGATCATTATCGACACATCTCAAGTAGTGTCTGCAAAAGACTTCTTAAACAAAGACATTATCTATCAAAACGAAAGTCGAAGTACGAATCTTAAAAGATCTAACATTCTTAACATCGGGTGGAATAGTTCCAAGTTGAAGAAACTCAATTACGTGTTGAGTCCAAGAAGGTTTAGCATCTTGTGCCCCAAGAGGTGGCGTAACCACTTGAATTTCCTCAACTTGGTCTATCATTTCCGGGTACTTAACATAAATAATGGGTATACTAGAATGCAACATTGATTTGCAAGTTGAACCCAAGTTAGCCAAGGCGTCTCGCCTCGCGTTCTCTTCTGTAGGGACCTGTTCCAAAGAGAATGATAGAAATTTCGAAGCTAAAGCCTTAACATGTTGGAGGTACAGGTCATCTTGGAATGCTTCGCCATATAACTGCCATTAAAGTGGTTAGCTAGCAATTGAGAGTCAACAAATACATTTAAATGTGTAATATTCAAACTCAAAGCTGTAGTTAAACCCATGATTAGGGCTTCATACTCAAAGCTTCATTATTTGTTGCACTGAATTCACAAGATACAGCTTGAGGTATGATATCACCTTGAGGGGATTTTAGGACTATTCCCAAGCCAATCCCTTTGAAATTTGAGGCTCCATCTGTAAACAATGACCAAAATTGAGGAATAGTTTTACCTTCAAGTTGTTGCACTTCCAGCTTCTACCTCTGGCTGCAAACTTGGGCGAAGTCGGCTACGAAATCGGCTAGGGCCTGCGATTTGATCATTTGTTCTCGGCTCGTATGAAATGTCATACGTGCTCAACTTGACTGACCACTTGGCCAACCTGCCCGACATCTCTGGGGTTCTCAACACATTTCTCATAGGATAATTAGTTCTAACGGTTATGGAATGTGTTTCAAAATAATGACGTAATTTGGTAGCAAGCAGAGTTAAGGCTAATATTAATTTTTCAAGATGAGAGTACCTTGTTTCAAAGATCTAATAAAGACTTACTTACATAGTAAACGGGATGTTGTTCACCTTGGATTTCCTTCACCAATACCGCACTAACAAAGATTTTCAGATACAGCTAAATATAAATAAAGATGCTCACCATGTTCGGGTTTGGCAAGTAGGGGTGACGTCATCAAGTATTCTTTAAGTTGTTTGAAGGCTGCTTCATGTTGGTCAGTCCATTGAAAAAGTTTGTTTTTTCTTAATACTTTGTAGAATAACCTGCACTTATCAGACGATTTGGATATAAATCTATTCAAAGCAGCTACTCTACCTGTTAACCTTTGTACGTCTTTGATGTTCTTAGGGGATTCCAAGTTGAGAATGGCTTTGATTTGTTCGGAACTTGCTTCGATTCCCCTCTTGGTCACCATATATCTCAAGAATTTACCTGCTCTAACACCAAAGTTACACTTCGCTGGATTGAGCTTCATGTTGAAGGCCTTCAAGATGTTGAATGCCTCAGCAAGGTGCTCCACATGATCTTCAATACGCTTGGACTTTACTACCATGTCGTCTATGTAGACCTCCATCATCTTGCCAAGTTGATCTTTAAACATCTTGTTCACCAACCTCTGATAAGTCGCCCCTGCATTTTTAAGACCAAATGGCATAGAAATATAACAATATATACCTTCTGGAGTCATGAATGATGTATCTTCTTGGTCTGAAGGCTCCATTTGAATTTGTTGATACCCGGAAGATGCATCCATGAATGTTAAGATTGTCGTGGCCAGCTGTCTCGTCAACTAGAGAGTCAATATGAGGGAGAGGGAATGGATCCTTTGGACAGGCTTTATTCAAGTCGGTGAAGTCCACGCACACTCGCCACTTACCATTCTTCTTCTCCACCACTACGACGTTAGCCAACCACCTTGGATACTGAACTTCCCTGATCATCTTGGACTTCAGAAGCCTCTCGACTTCGTCTTTTATGATCTGGTTCCGCTCCTGGGCAAACTTCCTTCTTTTCTGATGGACAGGACGGATGGTCGGGTCAATGTTCAACTTGTGAGTAATAATATGCTTGCTTATCCCTGTCATGTCTTCATGTTTCCAAGCGAAACAAAGATTTCGGCTTTTCAGAACTCGATCAACTCCTCTTCAATTTCGAAGGGTAGGTCTACTCCAACTTGCACTTGGGCCTCGTGGATTTGATGCATCAACATGAACGCTTTTGTATCATGCTCTACGCTTCAAGAACGTCCCGGGCCTTTTTCTTTAGTTGCTATGCCTGCCGAGGGACCGAACTTGCTTTCATGTTGACCTTGTAGCACTCCTTAGAGACTTCTTTGGTTTCCCTTCAACTTGGCAACACCCCAAGGTGTTGGAAACTTGACGCATTGATGGTAAGTTGATGGGTACGGCCTTCATGTTGTGGATCCAAGGTCTTCCCAATATAACGTTGTACGAGGAAGAGCATTCGATCACACAAAACCTCTCCATGGAATTCATACCCTCTAGGTAGATGGGCAACTTGATCTCTCCCACTGTTTGCTTCACCTCACCACTGAACCCTACCAGTACGGATGAATTCTTCACAACTTCGGACAAAGGAATGCCCATATCTTCAAGAGCATGAGTAAAGATGATGTTGACTGAGCTGCCACCGTCGATCAGAATCCGCTTGACTACACAATTGGCAATGCACCTGAACAACTAGACCATCATGATGAGGGTCCAACGTGTTGTCCTTATCTTCATCTTCAAAAGAAATGATATGACCATCTGTGAAGTCACGGCGCCTTGAAGGCAATTCTGATTGATCTTCCTTAGAGCTCTTGGCATGACGCTTGGCAGCAGAGTAAGTTGTGCCGCAAATATGAGACCCACCTGAAATAACATTCACTACCTTGGTGGCCGGGAGGGGTGCAACTTTCTCGGGTCTAGACCGCTCCCTGAATCAGGTTCTTTGGATTCACTCCGGACCCTCTTCTTGACCAACAAATCCTTGAGAAGACCTTTGGACAATAAATGAGCAATCTCTTTCCTTAATGCGAAACAGTTCTCGTTGGTGTGCCCAAAATCTTCATGAAATGCGCACCACTTGGACTTGTCCTTCCAAGTCGTTGACTGGTCATTCTTCTTGGGCCATCTTGCTTTATCTCCAAGATTTCCCATGGCGCACAAGATTCCTGCAATGTCCACAGAAAAGCAATATTCAAAAATTTGTGGATAATCATTATCATCTCCTTCTTGATCGTCATCTACAACATGAATTTTAGAAGGTTCAGTTTTAACAGGGGGTTTGCCCCTGTTGGACTTATAGTGATGGGAATCCGATCGTTTGTCAGAGGGCTCAAATAGAGGAGTAGGATTCCTCCCAGTTGATTTCCCCATTGCCAAGCTATCCTCTTCCAATCTGATGATAGGCAAGGCCCTGGTTCTGATCTCCTCAAGTTGTTTCGCCGGATTCATCACCAACTCATTGTAGAACAATGAGTTCTTCTTCAAGCCTATGCGGAATGCCTCCGTTGCTGTGGACACGTCCAAGTTGGGTATAGTCACTGCCTCCTTATTGAACCTGTGCAAATACTCTTTAAGATTTTCGTTAGGCTGTTGCACAATTCTATAAAGATCACTAGTCAACTTGTCAAATGCCCTGTTGCATGAAAACTGATTAATGAACATATTGACAAGTTGAGCATAAGATGAAATAGAGTTTAGAGGAAGCCCTGTTAGCCATTTTAAGGCCGGTCCTGACAAGGTTGAGCCAAAGCCCCTGCAAAAACATGCTTCTTTAAACATAGGAGGGATACTTATGATATTCATTGATTCCTGATACAACAATACATGCTCTGCCGGATCGGTACTCCCGTCATATTTCTTCATATGAGGGACCGAGAATTTCTTCGGGATCTCCACACTGGCTATTGCTGGCACGAAACGAGACTCGTTGTAGCAAGTTGGGGAGACTTGGTGATATGGCAAGTTGACTCCAGGCATGCTTCGCAGCAACTCTTTAATGGTTTGCATTTCTTTAACAAGTTGGCTTTCTGCGAAAAGAGGAGCAGCATTAAACTGAGGTGTGAAAGTATCGAAAGTATTAAAGAAACTCCCTGTTTGCCCCCTTGAGGGTGTAGCATAAGTGTAGCAAGATGACAGCGCAGGTTGGCTGGTTGGTAAGCTGACTCTTGGTTGTTCGATTCGAATAGATGTCACAATCGTGCTCTCCGTTGGCAAGGTGCCGGACATAGGGATATCTCCGAAATGGCTTGGTCCTGTACCTGTACCGAACAAAGATCTAGGCAATAAAGGTGAAAATGGGGTGGATACTTGAGCTTCAACTTGCTTCCCTTTACGTAGGCTGTCAATGGCATTGAATATCATGGTGTTTGTATGTTCCTGGCCATCCAACCGATCGCTCATTTTTCTCAACATATCGGTCATGTTGGCCAATATCTCCAAGTTGACGGCTTACGCACTTTGAGGTGGATTACCTTGGGTGTTGGAAACAGGAAGCGGCCGACTCTGACTGCTGGATGATGGATTAACCATTTCTACGCAAATAATCAAAGTTTCCCACAGACGGCGCCAAATTGTTTTGGTCAAATTTCAACAAGCGAATTAGATGAGAAGAAAAGTGACTAAAGTGATATGAATCTAGGTACAATGATTATCAAGTTGAATAGAAATGGACACGAATGGTTTGTTGACTAGGGAAAGCCCTTGAACAACTTGTTCGCCGGCATAAAACCCCGGAGGATTTGGCTCCTACCTTGACCGAAAGTTTACTAAGAATTCTCTTGAGATTACAATGCTAAGAGCGTATGAAAAAGGGAGCTTAAGCTAGTGAAGAACGTGTGTGTAAATACAGTGTATCTCTCCCTTTTATACCTCAAAATAAAACTAATTAACAAAGAAGGATTATGCGCCTATAAAATCGGGGAAGAGGTTGATCACATAGAGATATATTCGCCATTTATTGTTTGAGGGAAAAGATAAGGTCCATTGCTGAAGAAACGTGGTTGAACTGGTCTTTATTTCCTCCGGCACATGTCCTATAAAATAGGGAAAGCGTTACTGCGTCCCAACCTGCAGAGGGCCAAGTTGTAAATAGAACAACTCAAGTTGTTAGTACCAAGTTGTTAGGCGTAAGTTGTAAAACATATTGACTGAAAAATGTAGGGCCCAACAGTGTGTAGCAATTTAAAGATTGTATATAGCAATATAATTATTGTATAGATTTGGGATGATTATCTTCTCATTATCTTAATAAAATTATTCAGAGCATAATGATCCCAAATCCCCCCCCCCACCACCACCACCACTACTCGATCGGAACCCTAAATGGTTTTCACCGATCTCCCTCTCACCCCGTTCCCAATGTAACATTGGGTCTTCTTTCTCTTTTCTTTATATGATTAATTATACTATGACCGAACCTTTTCTCTCCTTTAAATTTTAAATTCTCTTTCCCAATTTTAAAATTTAGTCGGATCTTCTTTATAAATGGACTTCTTCATAAATGGTATTCTTCACAAATTCTTGCCAAGTTACTTCTTCCCAAATATTTTTTCTTCACAAATATTTTTATCTTTTCTACAATTCAGAATATGTATATTTCACCTGTCACTCAAAATTCTTTTTCTTTTTCTTATTCTTATTCTTATTCTTCCCCTTTGTTACCTCTTCTCCTTATATCCCTCGATTTTCTTATTTCTTCGCAAATAAAATGTCCAATGTACAAATTAATGAGTGTTTTCCATCTATAGCATAAGATCAACTAGCTGATGTCCTTATAACGTCGCTTGACCAATCTCACTTTCATGGTATTATGTACATGATTAGACTCTTATACCGGTTGTCCATCTTGCGTGTGCATGATAAGGATACAAAATATTCTCACATATCTTCATCTAACTAATATTACCTGCCCTCTACTCTTTACCTTAATTATAGAGATTGTGTATATCAATATTGAGATTGTGTATAGCAATATAATTATGGATAAATTCCCCTAGGACCTCCCTACCCAAATTTTATTCATTTTTAAGGAGACCCTTTTTATAAATCTCAAATAGAGAGTTCTCCTAAGATTATAATTTCATATACACCCCTCACCTCCGTTGACCAGTCAAATAAATCTCCTAAATACCAAAACTACCTCTACCCCTCAAACCAAACCCACCCCTCCCCTCCCTCCTCTCACACTTATACCAGAAAAAAACACACACACACATACTCAATCACTCTCTCTCTCTCTCTCTCTCTCTCTCTCTCTCTCTCTCTCTCTCTCTCTCAACCTACTGCCCCTTCTCTCCGGCCACCGTCTCCCTCTCCGGCGCTCCTTTTCCTAACCTCGCACCTGGTGTCGCCAAGCCATCACTCCTGCCTCACTTTCTCCATCTCCGGTCGTGGTTCTCCGTTACCGGTCGTTGTTCTCCTGCTAAACACACACACACACCTTCTCCGTCGCCGCCTCCATTAAAGGCTAGATCTACAATGCCACGACACTAAACCTAGGCACATTTTAGTCACACGTGAAGCACGTGGGGTTCGATATGCCTTGCATATCATCCTTGGGTTGCTAGCATTTGATTTGCTTACATGTTCATTTGAGGCATTTTGATGAACTATGTGCTTTTAGATGTTATAACTTGATTTAATCATATAATGTCTAAATAAAGTAAGTTGCGTAGTTCCTTGGTAACACTTGATTTTTAAGAATTGAAGGTGTTATAAAGTGTCGAGGAGCTTGAGTGTAACATTAACTTCAAGGTGGTGTTGTGTTGCATTTTTTATCTTCGAGGAGCTAGAGTGAAAATTGCTTTATATATATCTCTTCTTTAGCTTCTCCAAGAAGCATAAAACATTCCTGAGTCTTCTACTCTCTTCTCTCAGCCATGGAAGTTCCCAAACCCTTGTTTAACTTATAAAAATCCCAGAAATTCCTAGGTGGTGTGTTTGTTGTTTTCAACTTGAAAATATTGCAAAGGAAGGTGAATAGAGCTAGTTCATCTGATTATCTCTCTCTTTTAATTGAATAACTTGGGTAAGTTGTAATGGTTTTCTTCCAATAACTACTCACTTTGTGTGTAATAATGTTATTATGAACTTGCGAATGGTTATTGATAAGTTGGTAAGTTATGTTGATGTTTGAAAAGGACACAAACTAAGTTGGTGTTGATCAACTTGACAAAGGGTGATATAAAGGGTTGGAACTGAATTGGGGAGTGGTTATTTATGTGTTATTAGTGATAGAGGGAGTATGTAGTGGTCCAAAATAGGTGTTTAGACTGCTAAAATTTGTTCTTGCAGTAGCTGATGTAAAGCCTGGGAAACTGGTGTTGTTGTTGTTGTTCTGCTGTGAAAACCGTGGCTTCTGGTGAAGGGCACGACTCGTGCCGTAGAGCACGAGTCGTGACCCATGGTTTACACTTGTGGTGCACTAGTCGTGATCCATGGATCAGTCGTGCACAGGGGAGATGCACGACTCGTGCTTACATGCACGACTCGTGCCTAGAATCGACTTGAGTGAGCAACTTTGCAAGCTTTTTAACCTAGTCTAATGAGTATAGATTTAATCACTCTTTAACTAGGCATTTAGTACAAGTTTAGTACTATAATGTAGAACTTGAAATAGGCCAAAAAGATATTGGCAAGAGCTTTAAATATTAGCTTAAAAATGCTTGACAGGCAAGTTTGAGAACTGAACCATTTTACCCTGCAGCCTTGAACCATGTTTGAGGCATTGGGAACCTAGCTTAATGGGCATGTATTGATATACTCTTTAACTAGGCTTCTAGTTCAACTTTAGTACTACATTATGGAACTTGAAATGGTCCAATTGGATAATGGGAAGTGCCTTAAATAATGTCGTGAACTTGCTTGAAAGGCAGTTTTTGACACTTGAACCAAATGTTAAACAACTTGGTATTTGAACTTGGAACCAAAAGGGAAGTGGTTTAATGTTGTATTGTGAGTGCGTAGGGCTACTTATATGTTATTGTACTCCTACGTGATGACCTATGTAGGGTTATTTGCTCTATAGTGCCTAAAAATGAATAGGGCATTACTTCCTTGGTTTGAACAGGAGGGATAACACCCTGTTTTAGGTTTCCATAGTATGAAATGATTATGTAAAACTTATGTGATATACTTGGTGACATAAGTGCTTACTTGTTTATAGTTGATTGTGTACAATATGTTCAAATACTTGTTGCACTGTTTCTTGGGTTGAGCATGAGTTTTAATACCATGTCATTGGATTGTGTTATTATTCAATAGTGTTGTAATGTATATGCACTATTGTGATTGAATTAACATGAATTATAGTTCCATGTTATTTACATTGGTGTCCCATAGGGTGGACTTATTTTCAAGTATCTGTTATGTGCTTGAACATGGTGATATCAGCTGATCTTTTAGGGGTATACAGGATACTATCACTTATGGGAAGATATCTCATAAGGTGTTTAGATTTCCTTATACCTGTGATCTCTCCCCCTTCTGTGGCCACGGTCTGTGGGTGCGCAGCTTCTATGGATATGTGCAGTCATGCCATATGATAGCTGATAACTTATATGGATCTCCGTTAGAGGTCGTATAAGCCGTGAAGGTGCACCAGCACTTCACGAGAGGAGTATTACTCCCACCGTTATCCTATGTGTGTGATTCAGATGGGAAAGGTATCATAATGTGTTTACTGTTTCCCTATGTGATCTTGGCAACCTGTTTGTGTGTTGCATATGGTATGACTTATTGGTCAGAAGGAAAAGGTAACGTAATGTGTTTACTGTTTTCCAATGTGAGCAACCTGTTTATGTGTTGCATATTGTATGTATGCCATATTGTTGCATACATAATAACTTGCTGAGATTTTATCTCACCCCTTCTCCCTTTATTGTTTTAGATCCCGCTGAGACAGGTGGACCGGACCAGTGAGGCCGGGGGAAGAGTTTGGACTCCTTTTGGGTTGTCAGGGTATGAGTTATTTTGGGAGTTGGGCTGGACCTAGGTTGTTATTCTTTTGGGGAATGTATTGTATATAAAGTTTTACAAACATGTTTCAGTTGTATCGTGTTGTAAGTAACTTAAACTTGGTTTGTGTATGGTTGGCTTGTGTATAGCCTTTCCCGTTGTATAGTTTGTTAAAACAGGTTGTGTTTGATTTAAAACAAGTTTATAAATCACCTCCGTATAGAGAGGTTATTTTGAAATGGTTTTTAAAATGTGTTGTTTACTTTTCAAGCTAAAGTAAAGAAGAGTTTTTTTGAAATTGTATATTTTGGGACCCTCCATCCTGGGACACGGTTTATAGGTCCGGGAGTTGGGAGGCGCCCACAGTTGGTATCAGAGCTTTGGCTAGAGTCAAGGGTAGATGTCTAGTCTAAGGGGGAGTGTGTGATATCTGACGCCGAGTGTTTCCTGCAGGGAACATTGTAATGGCTGGGACTAGTGGTGACCAGCAGAGGGAACAGGGGAACATTGGTGATCAGGGTGCTGGGGGAGATCAGAATGCCGAGATGATGGCTATGTTTCGGGTATTCCTCCAGAATATGGCAGCTCAGGGTAGAGCACAGCAGCAACCTGAGGTAAGGCCGACACAGGGCCTAGAAAAGTTTATCAAATTGTCTCCACCAAGCTTCAACGGAGATCCAGATCCAGTGATAGCTGAGAGATGGTTGGAGGCAATGACCAAAATCTTTATTGCAATGGAGAGCACAGATGAAGAAAAGGTCAGATGTGCAGTGTTTAAGTTAGAGGGTCCGGCTGAACATTGGTGGCAGATCCTTAAAGAAAGCTGGGAGCGGGATCATACGCCCCAGACTTGGGACAACTTTGTTGGAAAATTCAAGGAACACTTCATTCCTGTGATTACTAAAGACAAGAAAGAGGTAGAGTTTCTGAAGCTTGAGCAGGGGGCATTGTCAGTGGCCTAGTATTCTGCAAAATTTACAGAGTTAGCCAGGTATTGCCAACATCTTGTGCCAGATGAAAGCAGGAGGGTCTACAGGTTTGTTAAAGGATTGAGGTTGGAATTCGGGAAGCAATTGTTGACTCACGATTTTCCTACCTACCAGGCGGCAGTTAATATGGCCTACAGAATTGAGAATGACATTGATGAACATAGGGGTAAATCAGAGGCAAGTGGAAGCAAGGCTAAGTCTCAAGGCCAGAGTTCAGGACAGGGCAAGAGTCAGACTAAAGCTTCAATTGCTGGAGTGGCTAAGGGAGGTACAGTTACAGTTTCAACAAGGCCTGTATCCCGGCAATTTGGGACTGTTTGCAACTTTTGTAAGAGGATTGGGCATTCTGAAGACAACTGTTGGAGGAAGCAGGGTAAATGTCTAAACTGTGGAGAGATGGGGCATTTCAAGAAGGACTGTCCTAAATTCAAAAAGGGTCAAGCTCCGGGTGGTAGACAGCCAGGTGACCAACCCAGAGGTGGTGTGAAAAGAGATGTAGAGGGAAAACCAAAAGAGAAAGTGCAAGGCAGAGTGTTTGCCTTAGGCCGAGGTGAGGTAGATCCCACAGCGGTGATTAGAGGTATTGTCCCTGTCTCAGGGGTCAGGGCTCGTGTTCTTATCGACCCTGGATCGTCTCATTCATATGTGGCATCTCATTTTGCATTTACATTGCATAAGTTGCCTATGTTGTTACCTTATGTGTTAGAGGTTTCTTCTCCTGTAGGAGAGCACCTCGAATCCTCTTTGATCTATCATGGCTGTGAGGTGATTATTTGTGGGCATGTATTGCCAGTGGATTTGGTAGAGTTACCAATCCGAGATTTTGATGTTATTTTAGGCATGGACTGGTTGAGTTCTTGTCATGCCTTGGTGGACTGTCGCAGAAAGCGAGTCACCTTTTCTATGTCTGATGTGCCTGTATTTGTCTTTGATGCTGATAAATATTTATTTGGTATTCATGTTATTTCTGCACTAAAGGCTAGAAAGTTATTATCAAAAGGGTGTGAAGGTTACTTGGCATACGTGTTAGACTCTAATAGGAAATCACCTGAGTTATCTTCTGTGCCAGTTGTGAATGAGCTCAGTGACTTATTCTCAACTGAGTATAGTATGCCTCCAGATAGAGAAGTGGAGTTTTGTATTGACTTATTGTCAGGTACTTCACCCATTTCTAAGGCACCCTACAGAATGGCTCCAGCTGAGTTGAAAGAGTTGAAACTTCAGTTGCAGGAGTTGCTAGATAGGGGTTTTATTCGTCCCAGTGTATCACCCTGGGGAGCATCAGTGTTGTTTGTTAGGAAGAAGGATGGTACTTTACGGTTGTGTATTGATTACAGACTACTGAATCAAGCTACAATTAAGAACAAATATCCTCTTCCTCACATTGATGATTTGTTTGATCAACTTCAAGGTTCAGTTATATATTCTAAGTTGGATTTACGTAGCGGATACCATCAGTTGAAAATCAAGCCAGATGATGTATCTAAAACAGCTTTCAGAACAAGGTACGGGCATTATGAATTTCTTGTTATGCCATTTGGGTTGACTAATGCACCAGCAGTCTTTATGGATATGATGAACAGGATCTTTAAGCCGTATCTTGATAACTGTGTGGTTGTTTTTATTGATGATATCCTGGTATACTCAAAATCCAGGGAAGATCACGAGAGGCACTTGAGAATTGTCTTAACCGTGCTCCGCGAGAAACAGTTGTTTGCAAAGTTCAGCAAATGTGAATTTTGGCTGGAACAGATTTCTTATCTGGGTCATGGACAGCCAGCGTAAAATTTGTCACATTAACATGACATGAATCGAAATATGAATATCGTTGGGGCGTTTCCTCAGCAGCGACGCGCTACACTTCAAAGACCTGGGTGTAGTGATAAGTATGCAAAGGTTGCTAGGTCGTCGCCCGGAAGCGAAGCGCCATCTCTTCGCCCGGGGGTGGTGTCAAATATGCAAGGGTGCGCTACACTTCAAAGACCTGGGTGTAGTGATAAGTATGCAAAGGTTGCTAGGTCGTCGCCCGGAAGTGACCGCCATCTCTTCGCACGGGGGTGGTGTCAAATATGCAAGGGTTCCCGCATTGCGGATGAGTGCGGGTAAAGAAGCTAGTCCATGGTAGGTGTAAGGGTAGTGGGATGCGCTTTGGAACTTGGAACATTGGATCATTGACAGGGAGATCAGCAGAGGTGGTGGAAGTTATGAGGAGGAGGAAGATTCACATAATGTGTCTACAGGAAACTAAGTGGGTTGGAGAGAAAGCAAAAGAATTATCGCCTTGGGGTTTTAAGCTTTGGTACTCAGGAAAGGATAAGGGTAGAAATGGAGTGGGTATCATTATTGATAAGGAGTATAGTAATGATGTGGTGGAAGTGTACAGGAAGAGTGATCGAATTATGGGCATTAAACTGGTGATACGTGATGAGAATATAACTATTATTTCCGCCTATGCACCACAAGTAGGGTTGGATGCATCTATTAAACAAGTGTTCTGGGAAGATTTGGAGGAGGTAGTGCAACGAGTACCTAGTGGTGAGAAATTAGTGATTGGTGGTGATCTGAACGGACATGTGGGGTCTAGTCGACATGGCTTTGAGAGCATACATGGAGGTTTTGGTTTTGGAGAGAGGAATGAAGCAGAAAATAGTATCCTGGACTTTGCGTTGGCATATGACTTGAGTATAATGAACACTTGGTTCAAGAAGAGAGAATCTCACTTGGTGTCCTATAGGAGTGGAGATAATGCGAGTCAGATTGACTTCTTCTTAGTAAGAAATACTTGTAGAAAGAGTTATACAGATTGCAAGGTTGTTCCGGGTGAGAGCACAGCAACTCAACATAGACTGGTGGTACTTGATTTTCGAAGTAAGAGAATTTCGAGGAAGAGAAAATCACAGGTAGACCCTAGAATCAAGTGGTGGAGACTTCAAGGGGAAAATCAACCGAAATTTGTAGCTAAGATGGTCGATACCGGTATTTGGGCGGATAATATGGAGGATATGGATATAGATTCGACTTGGACTAAGATGGTACATACCATAAAGGAGGTGGCGAAAGAAGTCCTTGGAGAATCTAGAGGAAATGGGCCACCAAGTAAGGACACATCATGGTGGAACGAGGAAGTAAAACAAGCAATAAAGGGCAAGCGAGAATGTTACAAATTATTGGGGAAATGTAGGAGCGACGAGAACTATGAGAAGTATAAGGAAGCTAGAAGAGATGCTAAGAAAGCGAAGAGACGCAAGAGCAAAGGTGAATCGAAACTTTATGATAAGTTGGATACAAAAGAAGGGAAAAAGGACATCTACACACTCGCTCGTATGAGGGATAAGAGGACACGAGATATTGGGACGGTTAAATGTGTGAAGGATGTAGACCAAAGAGTTTTAGTCGGGGATAAAGAGATAAAAGATAGATGGAGTTCGTACTTTGATAACTTGTTCAATGGCGGTCAAGAGCAGGATGTTGGAGATTTAAATATCTCTTCGAGTATGGTTAATCGAGATTTTATGCGGAGAATTCGAAAGAGTGAAGTGGAAATGGCAATGAAAAAGATGAGATTGAAGAAAGCCGTTGGACCGGATGGTATACCAATTGAGGTTTGAAGATGTTTCGGGGAGAGGGGAGTAGATTGGTTAACAACGCTATTTAACAAGATATGGAGAGTTAACACAATACCATTGGAGTGGCGGAAGAGTACTCTGATCCCTTTGTATAAAAATAAAGGTGATGTCCAAGATTGTGCCAACTATCGGGGGATCAAACTAATGAGCCATACTATGAAACTTTGGGAAAGAGTAATTGCACAAAGGCTGAGAAAAATTGTGGATATTTCGGATAACCAATTTGGGTTTATGCCAGGAAGATCGACTATGGAGGCAATATATCTTATGAGACAAACCATGGAGAAATATCGGGATCAAAAGAAAGATTTGCATATGGTTTTCATTGATTTGGAGAAGGCGTATGATAAAGTGCCAAGAGAGGTACTTTGGTGGGCATTAGCAAAGAAGGGTGTTTCAAAGAAATATATTGATATTATCAAGGACATGTATAATGGAGTTAGTACTTGTGTACGAGACTAGTGTTGGGAAGACCGAAGAGTTCCCTATAAAGATTGGAGTGCATCAAGGTTCCGCACTTAGCCCCTTTCTTTTTGCTTTGATAATGGACGAATTGACGAGGTCACCCAAGATGATATACCAAAGTGTATGCGTTCGCGAGATGATATTGGCCGATTGATGAGACAAGAGAGGGTGTTGAAAGTAAATTGGAGTTGTGGAGACACACTTTGGAATCTCAAGGTTTTCGATTAGCGAAGCAAGACCGAATATTTGGAGTGTAAGTTTAGCGAGTTGGAAGTAGGGAGGCAGGGGCGGTCACATTTGATGGAAATATTATCCAAGCTTCGAGTTTTTTCGCTATCTTGGATCCATTATCCAAAAGGATGGAGAATTAGATGGAGATGTGGCTCATAGGATTAAAGCGTGTTGGTTGAAGTGGAAGAGTGCTACAGTGGTTTCTATGTGATCGCGGCATGCCCAATAGATTAAAGGGAAAATTCTACCGCACGGCAATTAGGCTCTAGCATTGCTTTACGGCACCGAATGTTGGGCCGTGAAACAGTTGTCACGTGCATAAGATGAATGTGGCGGAGATGCGTATGCTTCGATGGATGTGCGGTCATACAAGAAAGGATCGATTGGGAATGAGGTGATCGAGGTAAAGTAGGAGTTGCGCCCATTGAGGATAAAATGAGGGAGAATCGTCTACGGTGGTTTGGACATGTGAGAAGGAGACCGAGTGATGCACCTTAGGAGGCCTAACAAAGTGGAGAAATGATAAAATGACGAGGGGTAGGGGAAGACCCAAACAAACTTGGATTAGAGTAATTGAAAATGATATGAATTTACTTGGAGTGGATGAAAGTATGGTGTTGAAGAGGCCGGAGTGGAGGGCAAAAATCCAAGTGGGGGGTTGATTTTTTATTTTTTTATTTTTTATTTTTTATTTTTATTTTTTATTTTTTATTTTTTATTTTATTTTATTTTGTTTTATTGTATTTTATTTTATTTTTTATTTTATTTTATTTTTTATTTTTTATTTATTTATTTTTTTCATGATAACATATGAGTATTCATGTTAGCCGACCCCAAATTATTTTGGGACTAAGGCTTTGTTGTTGTTGTTGTTGTTGTTGTTGTTGTTGTCATGTGGTATCTAGTAGTGGTATTGCAGTGGATCCTTCAAAAATTGAGGTCGTAGTCAACTGGAAACAGCCTTCTACTGTGACAGAGGTTCGTAGTTTCCTTGGTTTAGCGGGGTACTATCGAAGATTTATTGAGGGATTTTCGAGGATTGCAACTCCGTTGACCAGATTGACTAGGAAGGATGTACCATTTGTTTGGGATGCGAAGTGTGAAGCTGGTTTTACTGAACTGAAGAAGAGATTGACTTCAGCTCCTATTCTTACACTTCCAGAGGGTTGTGAGAACTTTGTTATATTCAGTGATGCCTCTAAAGAGGGTTTGGGTTGTGTTCTTATGCAAAATGGAAAGGTAATTGCGTATGCTTCGAGGAAGTTATCACCAGCGGAGCAGAATTATCCTACCCACGATATGGAGTTAGCTGCCATTGTGTTTGCATTGCATAAGTGGAAGCACTACTTGTATGGGGCCAAGTTTGAGATATTTACAGATCATAAGAGCTTGAAGTACTTGTTCACCCAGAAGGAACTGAACAACAGACAGAGGCGATGGTTGGAGCTTCTGAAGGATTATGACTGTGTCATTTCTTATCATCCCGGGAAGGCCAATGTGGTAGCTGATGCTATTAGCCTTAAGGCTCATCTATCGTCCTTGGTATCTCGGGAGTTGAAAGGTAATATGTTGTTTGCTAATGTGAGAGCTGTTCCTACTCTTTATGGAGATCTTATGGAAGCTCAGTTGCATGATGATGAATTGAAGAAAATCAGGGAGAAATTGCAAGATGGCAAGTATGGGGAGTTTTCATTGAACAAGGATGGAATTCTCACCTTCAAAGGCAGAATTTGTGTGCCTTCTTCCCCAGAAATCAAAAGGCAGGTATTAGAGGATGGCCATAAGTCCAGATTTGCTATTCATCCAGGAAGCACCAAGATATATCAGGATCTAAAAAGGGTTTACTGGTGGAATGGCATGAAAAAGGAAATTGCAGAATTTGTATCAAAGTGTTTGACTTGTCAACAGATCAAAGCTGAGCATCAGAGACCAGCTGGATTGCTACAACCACTTGATATTCCGGAATGGAAGTGGGAGGGCATTTCTATGGATTTCGTGACTGGATTGCCTCCTACTCCACGAAAGATGGATGCTATATGGGTGATTGTGGATCGGTTGACCAAATCAGCTCATTTCCTTCCAGTTTCAATCAAGTATTCCTTGGAGAGATTGGCTCAGTTGTATATCCGTGAGATTGTGAGACTACATGGAGTACCTATCAACATTGTTTCTAATAGGGATCCGAGATTCACTTCGCGATTTTGGAGGGCTTTGAATGAGGCCTTGGGATCTAAATTGAGTTTCAAGACAAAGATTTCATCCTCGGGATCACGGGGCGTACGAGAGGACCATTCAGATTTTGGAGGATATGCTACGAGCTTGTGTGATGGACTTCCAGTTATCTTGGGAAGACCATTTGCCTTTAGTGGAGTTTGCCTACAACAATAGCTACCAGTCTAGCATTGAGATGGCACCATATGAGGCACTGTATGGGAGAAAATGTAGGTCCCCAATGTGTTGGGACGAGGTTGGTGAGGCTAAACTTTGGGGTCCAAATTCGGTTAGAGACTCAACTGAGAAGATCAAGGTGATCTGTGACAGATTGAGGACAGCCCAGAGTCGCCAGAAGAGTTATGCCGACACGAGAAGAAGGGAGTTATCCTTTCAGGTTGGTGATTTTGTGTTCTTGAAGATCTCACCTAGAACGGGGATCAAGAGGTTTGGCAACAAAGGGAAATTAGCTCCGAGATTTGTTGGTCCATTTGAGGTGTTAGAGAAGGTAGGTGAGCTAGCCTATTGTTTGGCTCTACCACCATCTCTTTCTTCTCTCCATGATGTGTTTCATGTGTCCATGTTGAGGAAGTATTGCTATGATTCCTCTCATGTGTTGAGTTCTCCTCCTGAGGATGTCCAGGCGGATATGACCTATGTTGAGGTACCTTTGCGGATCTACAATGCCACGACACTAAACCTAGGCACATTTTAGTCACACGTGAAGCACGTGGGGTTCGGTATGCCTTGCATATCATCCTTGGGTTGCTAGCATTTGATTTGCTTACATGTTCATTTGAGGCATTTTGATGAACTATGTGCTTTTAGATGTTATAACTTGATTTAATCATATAATGTCTAAATAAAGTAAGTTGTGTAGTTCCTTGGTAACACTTGATTTTTAAGAATTGAAGGTGTTATAAAGTGTCGAGGAGCTTGAGTGTAACATTAACTTCAAGGTGGTGTTGTGTTGCATTTTTTATCTTCGAGGAGCTAGAGTGAAAATTGCTTTATATATATCTCTTTTTTAGCTTCTCCAAGAAGCATAAAACATTATGGGTCTTCTACTCTCTTCTCTCAGCCATGGAAGTTCCCAAATCCTTGTTTAACTTATAAAAATCCCAGAAATTCCTAGGTGGTGTGTTTGTTGTTTTCAACTTGAAAATATTGCAAGGGAAGGTGGATAGAGCTAGTTCATCCGATTATCTCTCTCTTTTAATTGAATAACTTGGGTAAGTTGTTATGGTTTTCTTCCAATAACTGCTCACTTTGTGTGTAATAATGTTATTATGAACTTGCGAATGGTTATTGATAAGTTCGTAAGTTATGTTGATCTTTGAAAAGGAAACAAACTAAGTTGGTGTTGATCAACTTGACAAAGGGTGATATAAAGGGTTGGAACTGAATTGGGGAGTGGTTATTTATGTGTTATTAGTGATAGAGGGAGTATGTAGTGGTCAAAAAAGGTGTTTAGAATGCCAAAATTTGTTCATGCAGTAGCTGATGTAAAGCCTGGGAAACTGGTGTTGTTGTTGTTGTTCTGCTGCTGTTTGCTGTGAAAATCGTGGCTTCTGGTGAAGAGCACGACTCGTGCCCTAGAGCACGAGTCGTGACCCATGGTTTACACTCGTGGTGCACTAGTCGTGAGCCATGGATCAGTCGTGCAGGGGAGATGCACGACTCGTGCTTACATGCACGACTCGTGCCCGGAATCGACTTGAGTGAGCAACTTTGCAAGCTTTTTAACCTAGTCTAATGAGTATAGATTTAATCACTCTTTAACCAGGCATTTAGTACAAGTTTAGTACTATAATGTAGAACTTGAAATTGGCCAAAAAGATATTGGCAAGAGCTTTAAATATTGGCTTAAAAATGCTTGACAGGCAAGTTTGAGAACTGAACCATTTTACCCTGCAGCCTTGAACCATGTTTGAGGCATTGGGAACCTAGCTTAATGGGCATGTAATGATATACTCTTTAACTAGGATTCTAGTACAACTTTAGTACTACATTATGGAACTTGAAATGGTCCAATTGGATAATGGGTAGTGCCTTAAATAATGTCGTGAACTTGCTTGAAAGGCAGTTTTTGACACTTGAACCAAATGTTAAACAACTTGGTATTTGAACTTGGAACCAAAAGGGAAGTGGTTTAATGTTGTATTGTGAGTGCGTAGGGCTACTTATATGTTATTGTACCCCTACGTGATGACCAATGTAGGGTTATTTGCTCTATAGTGCCTAAAAATGAATAGGGCATTACTTCCTTGGTTTGAACAGGAGGGATAACACCCTGTTTCTGGTTTCCATAGTATGAAATGATTAAGTAAGACTTATGTGATATACTTGGTGACATTAGTGCTTACTTGGTTATAGTTGATTGTGTACAAAGTGTTCAAATACTTGTTGCACTGTTTCTTGGGTTGAGCATGAGTTTTAATACCATGTCATTGGATTGTGTTATTATTCAATAGTGTTGAAATGTATATGCACTATTATGATTGAATTAACATGAATTATAGTTTCATGTTATTTACAGTGGTGTCCCATAGGGTGGGCTTATTTTCAAGTATCTGTTATGTGCTTGAACATGGTGATATCAGCTGATCTTTTGGGGGTATACGGGATACTATCACTTATGGGAAGATATCTCATAAGGTGTTTAGATTTCCTTATACTTGTGACCACTCCCCCTTCGCGCCACGGTCCGGGGTGCGCAGCTTCTATGGATATGTGCAGTCATGCCATATGATAGCTGATAACTTATATGGATCTCCGTTAGAGGTCGTATAAGCCGTGAAGGTGCACCAGCACTTCACGAGAGGAGTATTACTCCCACCGTTATCTTATGTGTGTGATTCAGATGGGAAAGGTATCATAATGTGTTTACTGTTTCCCTATGTGATCTTGGCAACCTGTTTGTGTGTTACATATGGTATGACTTATGGGTCAGAAGGAAAAGGTAACGTAATGTGTTTACTGTTATCCAATGTGAGCAACCTGTTTATGTGTTGCATATTGTATGGCATATTGTTGAATACATAATAACTTGCTGAGATTTTATCTCACCCCTTCTCCCTTTATTGTTTTAGATCCCGCTGAGACAGGTGGACCGGACCAGTAAGGCCGGGGGATGAGTTTGGACTCGTTTTGGGTTGTCAGGGTATGAGTTATTTTGGGAGTTGGGGCTGGACCTTGGGTTGTTATTCTTTTGGGGAATGTATTGTATATAAAGTTTTACAAACATGTTTCAGTTGTATCGTGTTGTAAGTAACTTAAACTTGATTTGTTTATGGTTGGCTTGTGTATAGCCTTTCCCGTTGTATAGGTTGTTAAAACAGGTTTATATATCGCCTCCGTGTAAAGAGGTTATTTTGAAATGGTTTTTAAAATGGGTTGTTTACTTTTCAAGCTAAAGTAAAGAAAAGTTTTTTTGGAAATGGTATATTTTGGGACCCTCCATCCTGGGACACGGTTTATAGGTCCGGGAGTTGGGAGGCGCCCACAGTTGGTATCAGAGCTTTGGCTAGAGTCAAGGGTAGATGTCTAGTCTAAGGGGGAGTGTGTGATATCTGACGCCGAGTGTTTCCTGCAGGGAACATTGTAATGGCTGGGACTAGTGGTGACCAGCAGAGGGAACAGGGGAACATTGGTGATCAGGGTGCTGGGGGAGATCAGAATGCCGAGATGATGGCTATGTTTCGGGTATTCCTCCAGAATATGGCAGCTCAGGGTAGAGCACAAAGAACTCCGAGGTAAGGCCGACACAGGGCCTAGAAAAGTTTATCAAATTGTCTCCACCAAGCTTCAACGGAGATCCAGATCCAGTGATAGCTGAGAAATGGTTGGAGGCAATGACCAAAATCTTTATTGCAATGGAGAGCACAGATGAAGAAAAGGTCGGATATGCAGTGTTTAAGTTAGAGGGTCCGGCTGAACATTGGTGGCAGATCCTTAAAGAAAGCTGGGAGCGGGATCATACGCCCCAGACTTGGGACAACTTTGTTGGAAAATTCAAGGAACACTTCATTCCTGTGATTACTAAAGACAAGAAATTGATCTTGCAAAGCCAGATTATTGTCTCTACATTGGAGTTGCTCTCTCTCTCTCTCTCTCTCTCTCTCTCTCTCTAGAATTTAGCAATTATCTACTATTATTGACTATATAGCTTTAGATACTGATTTATGCTCCTTTTGAAGGTATAGTGCAGGACAGTGGAAACTCATCTTAAGTATGTATCGTGACATATTTGAAGAGAGAATCGAGGTAAACAAGCATCAAAAACTTCTAGAAGCTCAGTTTTGTATTCACACATGCTTGTCTGTGTTTTATGTTACTAACACTTTTTTTTTCTTCAATGTGACTTGAAAGATAAGTGAAGAAATTTGATAAGATGTTGATACTTATCTCAGAATCTTCTCTTGTTTGTGTTAGATGTGGGAGCTATGTTGCGGTTTTATCCTAATCAAGCTTATAATTAACTTATAAGAGTTGTAAATGTGTAAAGTATGAGAGTTATTCATTGTTATTATTGAAATTTTTTATTTTTGGTTGAAAATTTTGTCTTATAAGTCAATTATAAGAGACAAAGTAGTCTTATAATTAAATTATAAGAGTTGTAAATGTGTAAATTATGAGTTATTCGTTGTTATTATTGAAATTTTTAAATTTTTTTTTGTTGAAAAATTTGTCTTATAAGTTAATTATAAGAGACAAATTAGTCTTATAATTAACTTATAAGAGTTGAAAATGTGTAAATTATGAGAGCAATTCATTGTTATTATTGAAATTTTTGATTTTTTTTTTGTTGAAAAATTTATCTTATAAGTTAATTATAAGAGACAAAGTAGTCTTATAATTAACTTATAAGAGTTGTAAATGTGTAAATTATAAGAGCAATTCATTGTTATTGTTGAAATTTTTGATTTTTTTTGTTGAATCCAATGACTGATTCAAAATGTCAGAAAGTTTCGTGACCAATATATAATTTTAAAAGTTTCAGTGACTAAAATATAATTTTTAGTTTTCGAATTGGGGACTAACCACCCGTCACACGCGGGCAAGAAAGTAAGGATAATTATGTCTTTGTATTATCGAGGGGTGTCTGGAAAATTAACTAAATATTATTTCCTAAATTGAGTTTAAATCTCGCCCAAAATACCCTAGAGGAAATCAGCCTATAATTATTGTATAGATTTAAGATGATTATTATCTCATAGTAACACCTATAAATATATGTATAGATTTAAGATGATTATTATCTCATAGTAACACCTATAAATATGTACCTATTGTTAATAATAAAGTTGAGTCTTTCTATTATAAAAGTCCTTCACAATATATTTCTCTCTTATCTATAATACGCCATTTATGTAGCAACATATCTATACTTCTCTCAGCTCAATATTTAAAGATGAACAATGACATAGTGCAAGAAGTCACAAAATCATTCATGGCAGTTAATGGTTGATGTTTTAATTATTTATATTTAAACACACAAAATAAATATGGAGTATTCAATTAAATATTGTCAATTTTTGAGAAAAAATTTTGTGACTTAAAAATTTTAAACTCAATTTATGTAGCAACATATCTATACTTCTCTCAGCTCCTGCATCATCTCCTTCCTACCGAGGGGATTGGTTGAGGGATCTGGCATGTCGCCTGCAGCCATTCGCCCTGCTTGTTGGTGTTTTGGAGGGGGCTGTGCTCCTTGTTCGGCCATAGGTCTTTTCTCCCTTTTGCCATCTGGCAGGCCTTTGCCATCAGCAACGCTGTTCGAACGTGTCGCCCTCCTGGGTTGACGCAGTGGAGGAGGCGGCGGCATGTTAACATTGCGATTTCCAGCACCGGCTTTCTTGTTAGCGCCGGCGTTTCCTACATTATGCTCGTCCGAGGCTTCTGAATCATGACCATCAGAAGTCACCATGATGATGGGTTGTAAGAAATTTCGAGGTCAAAAAGCACGATTCCCGGCAATGGAACCAAATTGATGTTGCAAGAATCGTGCTGTAATCAATCTCCGTCCAGCTGCAAGACTGATCAACTGGCTTTTGACCTGAAAACAGAACCCACGACTAGCCGGAATGGTCTCCGGCGAAGACCATCGGGCGTGAGAGTAAGTATGGTGTATATGAGAGCTGATAAGTTATAAAGAAAATGTATTCAGAATAACAAATAGCAATTACCTTGAAACCGTTGATATTATCATGTATTTATAGTTATTGATGAGAGATATATTTGTAATATGATTATGCTAAATCCCTTGAATCATGGATCAGATACGCATGAGAGATCTTATCCAAATATAACTCCTGATTTATAGGGAGTCTGTTATGGAAAGAATCATAGATACGCCTGGACTCTGTAGGTCGACGTAGTATCGTAGGTCGAGGTCGCCTGTTTGGATTCAGGTCGACCTGACTGATAGATAGGGTCGGACCATACCCGAAATAGAATCTGAATCGTATGTCGGACGATAGCTAGGCCGGGACCACGTAGGTCGGACGATGAGCTAGGTCGACAGTTCTTGCTAATGGGTCTTGGTCCTGATAATAATTGGGCATAGCCCACTGATAGTGTGGTGGCAATAATAGGTAAATAACTGGGCTTGCTCATTGGGCCTAGCCCGTCACTTTTATTTCGTTCAACCTTATTTATAGAGATTGTGTATATCAATATAGAGATTGTGTATAGCAATATAATTATTGTATAGATTTAAGATGATTATCATCTCATAGTAACACCTATAAATATGTACCTATTGTTAATAATAAAGTTGAGACTTTCTATTATAAAAGTCCTTCACAATATATTTCTCTCTTATCTATAATACGCCATTTATATAGCAACATATTTATACTTCTCTCATCTCAATATTTAAAGATGAACAATGACATAGTGCAAGAAGTCACAAAATCATTCATGGCAGTTAATGGTTGATGTTTTAATTATTTATATTTAAACACACAAAATAAATATGGAGTATTCAGTTAAATATTGTCAATTTTTGTGAATAAAATTTTGTGACTTAAAAAATTTCATGTCCCTTAAGGTTGGTTGATTTGAACTCCATTCTCAAATGTTGGGAAATTAAAAAAAAAAGGGTTTGGGTTATAATTTGATTAATTTTGATATTAGAAAATTATGAATTAACTATCGTAATGATATTATAAGACTTGTTACTGATGCACCTATAAAATTACTATCAATAATAGTTTTTTGAAATTTCATGAGAATAATTTTTTATATATTTTTTTTGTCAAAATTTAATTAAATTAATCATTAAAATCAAAGTAAAACAAAATTTTTGGGACAGAGGGAAAGTATATCAAGGATTAGAAAACAATCACCATTTATATTACCATTGCAAAGGAGGAAATAGCAAGAAAACATTTCTAGCACATGCATATGGATTGCTCTTATTAACTAATTTGAGCAATCAACCAACATCTATCTTTTTAAACATTTTATTAGAGACATATGATGAGAAACCAAGCTTGGTAAGCTAGACTAGTTTCAAGGTGTGTGTCATTAAGCTCATGAATTCATCCATGTCAATCATCCCATCTCCATTACTATCCACACCCCTCACCATCTTCCTACACCCCTCTAAACTACACTTTTCTCCCAACCTCCTCAGCACCTCCATCAACTCCGACGCGCTTATCTTCCCATTCCCATCCAAATCAAACACCCGAAACGCACTCTCAATATCACCCCTCTTCACCCCACCATCATCATCCGTCTTGTTGACTTTGATGAACTCTTCAAAGTCAATGAAACCATCCCCGTCCGTGTCAACTATTTGAAACGCCTTATCCACCTCTGAATTTTTGACTTTTGTCCGCCCTGATAATCCCATGGTTCTTAAAGCCAACGCGTACTCGTCTTTTGAGATTTTTCCATCCTTGTTCACATCATATTTGTCAAAAACCCTTCTCATCTCCTCTATATTTGGCTGGAAAACTGCCAAGTTTTTCCTTTGAGGATTTGGAGAGGAGGGTTTTGGCAAGGATGACGACTTTTTTGTCCGTCCATAATGAAAATTTAGGAAAGTGCCTGAACCCGTCATTGCTGACTTTTTATTGTATGTTTGAAGTGATTAAATATAAGAACTCCCGAGATGTGATTTACCAAAATGAACTACCTCCCTTTTATATGTGAACTGTTTAGATTCGTGCGTATGTGTTTTAGTTATTCCCTTTACGTGCATAGAAGACCAAATTGAAATGCAGGGGCATTCGAATCTCAACTTTGATGCAATTGGATGAAAATGGCGCATTTAATTTCAATCAAACTCGATATGCTTATTCCGCATGTCATTTTCCTGGTTACTTGTACATCTTTATCGTCTCAAGATTAAGATTCATGCATGGGACATGGATTCGTCAACCATTTTGCCTAACAAGTTGCATTTTCTTTCTTTTAAGTGATCTTTAGCTTTATGGCCGGTGCCATAAAGCGCAAAATTCTGTTGCGTTTGCTGTGAGGCCATTAGCAAATTTTGGCCATAAAGCACAAGATTCTGCTGAGTTTGCTGTTAGGCCATTAGCAAATTATTGTTGCATGGAAAAAACCAACAAGAAGTACTTGAAATATTAGGTTAATTTCCAATTATTTTTCTTAAAATACTATATTTACAAGATGAATATCATTAATCTTTAGGCTGAAATCTTAATTATACCTAAATATTAACTTATCCAACAAGACACTTGAAGAACACAAAATCTCAGGAAAACTGTTTTACACTGATTAGTGTAAAACGTGTTTTCAAAATGTGCGGTGACATTTTTATAAATAAGTGAAACTTTTTTAAAATGTGTGGTGGCATTTTTGTAAATAATTGTAACTTAAAAAACTCAATGACACTTTTCGACGTTATAACTGGCATTTTTTCAATACTATCTAACACTATTTTCAACGCTACCTTAACATCCTTTTAACACTATAACCGTCACCATTTAACATTACAACGGACAATCCTTAATACTACCACTAGTCCTCTTTTATCAAGTGTTAAAAATGCAAGTTTGAATATTTATAAGTGACGGATTGAATGTTCACGAGTGTTAATTTTGAATTTGGCATTTTATAATATTAGAACAGGCAATTACGGAAAATCCGTTTTTTCATCATTTAGCATAAAACACGTTTTTCATAATAACGACTCGTTGAATAAAGAGGGTAAGAAAAAGAAGCAAAATGGAAATGGAAATGGAAATGGAACTCACAACCTTGAATGATAATTATCCTCCGACTTCAAGGTCATTGACATCAGATTCTTGGGCCTCATCAATGCCAATCAGATGCTGGGCAGCCATGAGGCCCAACCACAGGCCTAATCCTAACCCCAATCCCAATCCAGGCCCCAACAGAATAGCTAATGGCATCCCAATTTCATCAAAGGACCCTAAATTTATATGATCACCCAAAGCTGGCCTAACACTGACCCTTTAACACCCCATAACCGGTTGTCTGTGGGCAATTCCCTAACTCTAAACGGCCCCAAAATCAGCATCACCCCTGCTGTCAACGATAAGATGGCTTCATCAACCGTGAAAGCCCAGCCCCACACATTACAGTGTTGCGCGAGGTTGGTCAAGATGGCACATGACAGTGCAACTAGAGAAAAGGTACTGGCTCGTTCCCCACACGATTTGATACAGCTCAACTTAGTGCCCAAGGGAATTCCTATGGTGGAAACCGCATTTCGAACTAACACTGATAAAACTATGATTAGCTCATACTACCACCATTCCGAACACACGGATACACAATTAGGGATTGTTGGGGTGAGAATGGGCATCAAATGCGAGAAGAATTCAGCCCATGACAAGTTGCCACCTTGGCAAGGTCATTTGTGAATGCCAAAGAACCATAAATAGTGCAAGAAGGTAATTTTAATTTAATGATGGCATAAAAGAAATGTTTAATCACTATATTCATTAACAATAAAATTGCTGCATTATTAAGTATCAGACTCCAAAATATGACCAGAACCAGTTTTGCTGATAAATAACCAGAAGCAAGTAGATATTATCCATAAAGTACCTCTTTTGGTTGGAAGGGAGCTAGAAACCAAGTCTCCTAGCTTTTGGCGCATCATGAATATTCAATCCTCATAGCATTTCAAAAATCTGCTCATGAGAACACTCTTAAGCTCTTAGCCATCCTCATTCATAAAGGTAAGGATTAGGTAATTATTTTTAATTAAAAAAGGAGAAATTGCATTTTGGGCCACAAAGTTTAGGGGGTGTTTTTAAGTAAGGCCCTATTCTATCACTATTTACAATTTAGGTCCTAAAGTTGTCATTCTGTTTGCATTTTAGGGTTTTTAACTAGTTTTGTTAGAAAACTCGTTAAATGATCACGTGCAAGTCTCTCTCACACACTAAGCCGGTGTGATCGTTGGTGAGACACTAGGGTTTTCGCTAGTCGCCACCGGTGGCCTTGTTCCGTGGCTGATCCGGCCATCTTCCCTCCTCTCCAACCAACCCTCAAGCCCGGCCCATCATCCCTTCCTCCAGGCGTTGCTACAAACGCGTCTCCCAAAAACCCTAATCCGATTTTGCATGAAAACCCTAATCCCGTTCTCCTAACCTCTTCTCTTGTCAATCCTAAGCACGCCTCTCAACAAATCATTCGCCTCTGTCCTTGCTAATACTCAAGCCCCACAGATTAATGATGTCCCGTTGATTCGCTCTGCTATTCATAAGGGCGTCCCCTCTTTGAAACTATCGAAGGAGGCAATTGTGGCCTTTGCACGGCCGTTTGCACGGACACTGGTTGGAAAGTTTCTTAATGGCCGCCCTACTATGGAAGCGACAAGATTAGCATTTGCTAAATTCCATTTGAAAAGTGATTTCAAGCTAGGTCATATAGATCAACAACATGTGCTGATTCAATTGTCCACGGAGGAAGAGTTTCACCGGTTATGGACAAAGGATGTTTGGTATGTGACTAAATTCCCTTATGCGAACTACGATTTGGACACCTAAGACCAAACCTTCAACCTCAGTCAATGAGGTTCCTAAAGGGATTGAGGTGGCTAAGAGCACAACAAATCCAGGTGTTGCTAGGCATGGTATGGCGTTCCCTAGAGCGGTAAATGATGCTCTTTCAAGGAAGTTGAAGGAGATAAGGACTAAGGCTGCCCCAATCACAAGTACTGAGACGGATGCTATGGTAGATCTTCCTATATGTCAAGACCTCCTCAAACTGTGCACTCCTATTCGAGATGATTCAGCCATGAGACCAAAGCCTTCCTCTTTGGTAAAAATGGACACATTCAGCTCCCTTAATTTCTCACCAAGAGCACATAGGATATTCAAAATGAAGCGGTTCGGTTTTATTCTCAACAACTTCAAGGAGATTTTGATGAGCCGGATGATGATTTATTACATTTAATTCCTTTTATCTTGACTGAGGAAGATAACGAACTTCTAACAGCTCCTCCTTCTCGAGGAAAATCGAGAAAAGGTTTTTCATATGGATGGAAGAAATGCAGCGGGGCCGGATGGTTTCACAGGTGAATTTTATAAGGGCTGCTGGGATATCATTCATAAAGATTTGGTCAGAGTTGTGTCTGAATTTTTTGCCGGCTTTCATATGCCTAGGAGTTGGACTAGCACCCTAATTATTACAATTCCTAAGATTGCTGCCCCTTCATCGTTTTTCTCGTATCATTTCTCTTCAACAAAGTGGGTTTGTCCAAGCTCGGCTCATCCATGAAAATGTTCTTTTAGCTCAAGAGATGATACAATCTCTCCTCAAGAAGGTTCGTGGCTCCAATGTCGTTCTTAAACTAGACATGGCAAAAGCCTATAACCGGCTCTCTTGCTTTGCATTAGTAAAGGTTATGAGGAGTTTTGGGTTCTCCCATGTTTGGGTTGATTTAGTTTGCTGTTGTATTTCCTCAAGCTGGTTTTCAGTCTTGGTAAATGGTGAAAGCTGTGGATTCTTTCCTTCTACAAGAGGATTAAGGCAAGGTGATCCACTCTCCCCTACTCTAATATTATTGTGGCTGAAGTTCTTAGCCGTGGCCTTGAATGGATACACATGAGATTTGATAGACATAGATTCCGGGCTAAGCACCTCCATGTTCCTATGATTTCACACTTAGCATATGCTGATGATGTTATGGTATTTTGCAATGGCTCCAAGGAGTCCCTTGATCTTCATATGTAATGTTTGGAGAAATATCAACAATTCTCTTGTCAATTGGTTAATATTCAGAAATCCTGTTTCATTACGGGACGAAACGATGTTGAGAGGGATGCCATCGTTATGGAGAAAACGGGGTTCATTAGAAAGGAGCTTCCTATTACATATCTTCGCTACCCTTTGTATGTGGGTCGAAAGAAAATAAGTATTTTTGCACCTGTCATGTGCAAGCTTGAAGCTCGGCTGGAATCTTGGCAAAGAAAACTCTTATCATTCGGGGCAAAGTTAGCTTTGATAAAATCTTGCTTGACAGCGATTCCTATTTATTATATTGCTTTGATTGATCCTCCTAAAAGTGTGTTGACAGACATGCAACATTTGATTGTTAAATTTTTTTGGAGCACAAAAGAAGGGACAAAAAAATACCATTGGATTGGTTGGGACAGAATGAGTTACCCTATTGAGGAAGGAGGACTTGGTATACGTAAGTTTGAAGATATTGCTATGGCATTCGCAATGAAGCTATGGTGGAGGTTGCGTAGCTCTGATTCTCCGTGGTCTAGTTTCATGCTAGAGAAATATTGTCACAATCTGCATCCTAGGGATGCTTACGCCACTTCTTATTCTTCACATATATGGAAGCGTAAGTTGGGGGCTAAAGGATTGGTGGAAGATCGTATTGCATGGAGAGTGGGGAAAGGTGCTATTTCTATACATGGGAAGTGGTTGGATGGGGTAATGCCTGACTTGCCATATGGCCACGCCGAAGTCTCCTCGCTTTTCACGGACTCAATACCAAATATTGATCACATTCTGAATAATTATGGGCACCATCTCCTCTCTAAGATTCAAGAACAATGTGTTTCCCTTTCAAATGCTCCAGATATTATGATTTGGCTCCCTTCTTTTTCCGAAAAGTATTCATTATCGTCGGCTTGGCGTGAGTGCAGGCGCCCACAGGCTCGTTCAATGGTTTTCTCAAGCTGCTAGCCTAAATTCATTCCTCCTAAGGTTTCCATCTTTTTATGGCGCCTTCTTCACAGAGGTCTCCCATCTGATGAAGCGGTTCAAGCTAAGGGTATTCTGTTGGCATCTAAATGTAGTTGCTGCTCTAATCCTTCCTTGGAAACTCTTATCTCATTTGTTCATCCATAGTTCGGTGGCAAGACAGGTATGGACTCAATTTATAAATTTAATGGGTTGTTCTGTGCCTCTTTGTTCTCTACAACCAATTTTGATTAGCTGGTGGTATGAGAAAAGAAACAATATAGGTGAGGCGGCTAAATGGTTTATTGGCGTTCTCCCGACTATAATTTTATGGGACATTATACATCGAAATATGGACAGATTTGATAACAGGAGGATGTCTTCATCTAATGTGATTCATGCTGTCTCTAAACATGTGTCTTCCATTGCTAAATAAGCTCTCATTTCTTCACTCAATGCATGATGATGGTATTGTTGCTGCATTTCAACTTCAATCTAAAGTTCCAAGGGCTCCAAGTTTCCGTCTGGTATGTTGGCAGCCCCCTATAAATGGTATTTTAAAATTAAATACGGACGGAGTCTCTAGGGGCAATCCAGGATTAGCGGCTGGGGGTTAGAAATTCTAAAGGTGAAATGATCTATGGCTTTGCAAAAAATTATGGGAACATGCCAAATTTGGCTGCCGAAACACAAGCTGCACTTGATGGCCTTCGTATTGCTTGGGAGTTTGGAATTACAGATTTTTGGTTGGAATTAGATTCCAAAGTATTGTCCAAACTACTTAATGGAATTTATCATTTACCATGGGCTATATGGTACTTGGTTGCTCAGATCAAACGATTAATGGTGCTCATGAATGACTCGATCTCCCACATTTATAGAGAAGGCAACAAAGTTGCAGATGCCTTAGCCAATGTTGCAGCCGATTCCACTACTAACATTGAGTATTTTTCCCTTTTGGAACTGCCCGAGGAATGCCGTAGGTGTCTCAAGATGGATCAAGTTCGGATCCCAAATGTTTGATGGTAATACGGTTTTGATGCATATGGTCAGATTGATGATTGATTGTGATCTTCTTTATAGCATGGGGTGTGGTTGTGGTGTTGGATTCCAGGAACATATTCTATACAGAGCTTTTATCTTGGCATGGGCGTCCATTGGTTGAGGGGATGTTTTGCCATGTTACATGACCTTTTTGTTTTTAGATTGCATAGTTTACCACTTTGTTTTGGGCATTCAATTTGGAGTAGGCCCCTCCCTTAGTTTTCTATTATTTTATGTGGGCTTTAAGTCTCTATTTTCTCTCTGATGGTTGTGGTTGTCATATCCCCAACCTACCTTGTTTTGTAATTTCTTTTAATTAATAAAATCTAGGGAGTACCGTCTCCTTTCGCAAAAAAAAAATAAAAATCATGTGCAAAGTCACGTGTCATTTAACAGAGAATATTTTTGAACAAAAACACTTTCATTGTTGCATTAATGCAAATTGAATGAAAATGAATAGCCAAAATAAAAAAAAAAAATTAATATCCCTAAATATGAAACCAAATGATATTTTATTATAATAACCGTAAAATGAGTAAAGTAATAAATTTAAAATGACAAATTTCTAACCCTAAAAAAATACTAATTAAGATTCTAAAAACGTAAGTACTTTATAAAATATAATTAAAAATATTTTAGCATTTACTTTTCATTTTTTTTCTTTTTATTTTTTAAGCAAACATTTACTTTTCATGAAAAAAAAATATTATAAATTGTTTAAGAAAATTATTCTTCAATGTTTCGAAAATAATTGAAAATTATCCTTCTTTCAAAAGAAATAAAAAATTATTCATTGTTTTTAAAAAGGCAAAAATAGTACCCAAACTAAAGGGTAAATTTGGTTTTGACACTAAACTAATTTTTGTTGCATACAAGGTACCCAACTATTTTTTTTGTTTCATCAAAGGTACCTCTTTCTAACGACATACTCCCTCCGTCCCACAATAATCCGTAAAAAGACCCCTTTTGGGCGTCCCACAATAATCTGCACTTTCCCAAAATGGAAATGAGACCCACTTCTCTCTACTCACAACACTTTTCAAATTTACTATTCTCTCCACTCATTCTCTCTCCTATTTTACTTTTACACTCACAACACATTACCTTTATCACCTTTTACCTTAATTCCCGCGTCGGCACAAAAAGTGCGTAGAATTGTGGGACGGAGGGGGTACATTTTTTCAGTTAAATAATCATGTGCCAAGCATGTGACCCAAGTTTTAAGGGTAAATAAGGAAAATCATAAAATGAAACAAATTTTGTGGACTCAAGTGTAAATTTTAGAAATAGAGCTGAACTAAAACTAATAAAAAGATTTTCTTAAAAGTAAAGGGTTTAAATTGAAAAACTAAACCTTAAAATTGAAAACCCATCTTCGTCCTCCCAATTACCCTGACCTCCGCCACCTCCATCCTCCACCACCAGACCTCAACGGTCTACTTCCACCCCCACCACACTTCAACCTCCTATCTCTCTACCCTACCTACAACCATGACGGAAGATCATTTCAGAACATCACAGATCGAGAAATGCTCAATCCTTGTTTGAGTTGGTCTCCCCCTCCTTTCCTCCAGTCTGCATTTCTTTCCTATTTACTCCCTGAAAGCACTGTAGAACACACACCTGAATTTCGCACTTTGTTCGTGATGAAGAACATGAATCATAGCCAATAATGGAGGATTTTGGGGAGCACTGTAAGGAATGGAGAGAATGAGAAAATATCTGAGAATATTACCATCTGTGTTTTGGGGGAGGAAGGAGACGGCGGTGGTGGAGGATGGAGGCGACGGAGGTGAGGGTAATTGGGAGGAAGAAGATGGGTTTTCAATTTAAAGGTTTATTTTTTCAATTTAAACCCTTAAATTTTAAGAAAATCTTTATATTAGTTTTAGTTCACCTCTATTTCTAAATTTTACACTTGAGCCCACAAAATTTGTTTCATTTTAAAAAATCATGATTTTCCAAATTTACTCTTAAAAATTGGGTCACATGCTTGTCACATACTTATTTAACTGTAAAAATGGATTTCGTTATCAGGAGGTACCTTGGGTGCAACAAAAAAATAGTTGAGTACCTTGTATACAACAAAAATTAGTTAGGTGTCAAAACCAAAGTTACCCTATAGTTTGGGTACTATTTTTGCATTTTTTCCTTTAAAAAATAAATATTCCTTCAAAAATAATAAAATTAATTAATTAATATTGACATTATACAATAAAATTATTATTGTTCATCATTTTATCACCAACAATACCATCCCCAAACCATCTTGATTGTCGCCACCACCTCACTGCCGCCACCATCATCACCACCATCCCACCACTAGTCCAACTTCACCACCACATCCTATCATCATCATATCCACCACCATCCAAAAAATCAAAAGAAAACCTAAATTCAAAATTCAAATTTCAAACAAAACCCATATTCAAAAATCAAAATCCAAAATAAAATCAATCCCCAATTTCAAACTTTAATCAAAACCCAGTTTCAAATCTAATTTTTAAATCCGGATTCAAATCAATTTTTTTCAAATGCAAAATCAAGTCAGATTTCAAACATAGATTCAAATCTGATTTCAAACCCAGATTTGAAAAGAGAGAGAGGATAAATTCTCGTTGGATTGCAGTCGCCGGAGTAAGGGAAGGAAGATGAAGAGAAGATGACGGTGGATTCAACGACGCAGAGCCTTCAACAGAGTATTGAGGTGAAGAGTCACCGACTTAAAAGAGAGGCAGAAGGTGTAGGGGCCATGGTTGAGAAAATTGGGAAGAAGCGCTGAAGTTGAAAAATAAAAATGGGATATACGGTTAGAGAAGGATTTTTAATTTAGATTTTCTATTTTGGCTATTTATTTTAATTCAATTTGCATTAAAACAACAATGAAATAATTTTTGTTCAAAACCATCCTCCGTTAAATGACACGTAACTTGCACGTGATCATTTAACGAGTTTTCTAACAAAACTAGTTAAAAACCCTAAAATGCAAACAAAATGACAATTTTGAGGCCTAAATTGTAAAAAGTGATAGAATAGGGCATAACTCAGGACACCCCCTAAACTTTAGGGCACAAAATGCAATTTCACCTTAAAAAAATAAAGGAAATGATCAAAATTGCATCAACAAGCACATGACATGACATACATATAACTAATGAACCAACAATGTGATCAGTGTAATCACTGAGATGGATATAACATATGAGAAGCGGAGGAGTTGAGGACCATTCATTCCAATAAAAGCCACGTTTATCTGACATTTCAATCCTTAATACTCCCTCCGTCCAATGATAAAAGTCGCATTTGACTTCTCAACGTTTTTAAAGAATGTGTTCTATTTGTTTGTGCATTGCTTGTACAATGACAAAATTGCACAGAGACTATTTCTACATTTAGAAATACGGCATTTATTTTGGGAAGAACTAAAAAGAAAAGTGTGACATGTGTTTTGAGACAAAGGGAGTATTTAACCAAGATGAGAGAAGAACTTACGTCAATGGGCATTTCTGCAATAAGGAGACTGCTGCTTTCTTCAATACTTTTGAGAGCCACCACTTCGCCCCCAACAACCATGTTGATCACGATCCCATCTACATATACGTTTCATGAAGTACATCAAAAAAAAAAAAAAGAATTACATGAGCAAATGCGAACATGATGAGATGAAAAAGGAACCTGCTGCCAAACAAGTTGCCATACGCCTGGAATATGTTTCCTGAGTTTCAAAACTAGCCATAATGAGACAGGCATAGAAAAGGTAAAGGAAATGAGGAATCACTGTAACAGAAGTAGCAATTTCATGATGATCAACTAAGTAATCCACATATTTGGATTTCCTTCGATATCTAGTGGCACTTATCGAAGGCAGGCATAAGGTATAGTAACTATTTGCATAGAAGGCTGCTGACCACTTCTGTATGCTTCATCCATTGAGACACTCGGTTGATTATATATATATATATATATATATATATATATATATATATATATATATATTATATATATATATATATTATATATACCCTCTTTAAAACATAAACACCAAACTCTAAATGCTATTAATCTGTCACTCCCCCAAACAATTTACAAACTAGAAAATGATCCCATATGAGAATTTTGATATAAACATCATCTAACTGCAGACTATGAGACAGATAAGGAACTAAAATAATGTTTTGGGTCCAACTATCCCGGATATAATGGCTGCCCACTTCAGTATGTTTCGGCCATTCTTGAGACACTCGGTTGATTTGATGTTCGGACTCGGGTACGAGTGTCTGACATGGGTAGGGATCCGAGTGTTGGATCCTCCAATATTTTAAGATTTACACCAAATGTGCTGTAAAATAGCCACACACACACTCATGCCCTGTGGACACGGATATATTGGTGAATAGCACTAGTAGAGTCAGCAAAAAGTTTGAGGATTACCAGGTTCTGCTAGCAATCCACAGAGCCATGTGACTTCTGAACATGCAACTAAACCTCTATCCTGCTTGGTAGTCGGTACAAGACTTGTAGACACTATCTAGCATTTCGCTTTTCCATGATAATAAAGAATTTCCAGGGTAGACCATAGTTGCGAAAGGCTAGCGCTTCTCTCGCCCGCCTCGCCTTTTTGACGTCTTTAGGGGTTGACCGCCTTTTGGTTTTGAGGCGGGCTGTTGTGCGCCTTTTTGGCACAGACGAGGTTTTTCTTGGTTATGGCGAGAGGCGTGAGAAGTCTGTCATTGTCAAAAGGCATAATAGGCGTATGTGTAATGTTAAACTAAGTCATTTTGTAATTTTAGTTTTAATATTTAACTTTAAATGCGTTGTTTTGAAAACTAAGGGGTAAAGATAGCTTGTGGCGTGTATGAGAAAGAAAGATATCCGTAATTTATCTCGAGCGACCAAAAGAAAATAAGTGCGATAAATAACGAATTAAAACGACGACAAAGAATTGCGACAAAAACGCTACCGATAGCTTGCTTTATTCTATTTTTAAAAGGATGTTTGCAAATTATATTATGTTTACTATTTCACTTTGGGTCTTCTTTTGCCATTTGAAGTTTTAACTATATCCTATGTCCATCTCTAGGTATGAAATTATACGTTTGAATTTATGTATTTGAATTCACTTATTTTCAGGCTTTTAAACATCAAATGTGTTTTTTGTCTTAGAATTCTCACTTTTGGGGTGCTTTAATTGTGTTAAGTTGCTATTACACGTGAAATTGTGACATTTATTTAATGCAAAATTCTTATTCTTAACATGTTTAGGCTTTCTTTAATATATTTTACATATACTCCCTCCGTCCCGCTACAAATCACATACTTTCCTCTTTGGGTGTCCCGCTACAAATCACACACTTCCTAAAATGGCAAAGAATTTTTACTATTCCCTCCACTAATTCTCTCTCCTACATTATTTTAATACTCACAACACCATTATAATTTACTATTCCCTCCACTCATTCTCTCTCCTATTTTACTTTTACACTCACAACATTTATATCATTATTTTTTTCCTTAATCCACGCGTGTACAGTAACTGAGTGATTTCTAATGGGACAGAGGGAGTATATTATTTTACTATTCCTTTTGTTCTATATTACCGCCTTGCTCGCCTTTGGGCCGCCTTTCAACCGCCTCGCCATTCGCCTTTTCTAGGAGCCTCTCGCCCGCCTCTCGCCTTTCGCCTTTAACAACTATGGGGTAGACACACCAATCTAGACTTTATTTGCATGTATCAGAACAGGACATTCTTCTCAGTTGGCATCTGAGTATGTAGATAAGGTTCTCGGATAATTGGTTGGTCCTTAATCTAGTCCCTTCAAGATATCTAACAATTTGGTTCACAAAAAGATGGTAATATCCGGACTAGTCGTGAATTAGCTCATCAAATCGACAGCATACAAGGTATCAAGAGGAGATAAATAAGTCTAAATACTTCTACGAACGAGTTTTCAATATCGGAAACTACTTTCCTTCACTCTTCTTCCTCAGGATCAAATCACCCTCTGCAGTATCTGCTTATTGAGATGGGATTGCTTATTTCCACCCAAGTTGATTAAAGTCCTCAAGTATTGTGTTCATAGATGAAGATTCCTTTTTATTACTCTCTCCGTCCCGGATCAAGAGTCCTACTTTATTTTTGGTACGTACGTTGCTTTATTCCTAAAATGGCAAATAATGAATAGTGTTTTGGACATTTATATCCTCTTCTTTTTGTAGAATTACAAAAAAAATCAATACTTACTACCCTTCTTTTTACCCACTTGCATCATCAATAGTGTTTGGACAATTATGTCCTCCCACTTGCAATAGTTTGCCCATTTCCTAATGTTTTCTTGATAAGCTTGCAAACTCTTGGTAGGACTCTTGATCCGGGACGAAGGGAGTATTATGGACTTTCAAGCCAATAAAGTAGGAGAGAAGGCCTAGATATTCCACACAACATGCTCCTTCAATCATTGTGCAGCTGATTAATGCCAGTTGGGCAGTTCAGTTACTACTTACCATAATATCATCCACATAAATCAGCATATTAGTCACCTCTTGCAATGAATGTCGCAGGAATTTTATTTTTTATTTTGGTACAAGAGGAAAGGAAGAACCAACTAAAATCTAGGGGTCGTAACCCATGTAATCTACAGCCATAAGGCTTTTGAGCTCACTATCAGGGGATTCCATCCTAACGAAGGGCAAATCTTGGTCAGTTCCATGATTGGCAAGGTAATCAGCACAGAAATTGTTTTCAGGCATGGTATGCTGAATAGAGCAGTGGGTAGTGTCCAAAAGTGCCTTGATATCCGCCATAATCGTAGCAAAGGGATGCGCTTCGTTGTCTTGACCTTCAGTGAGTTTGACAGCTGCTGAGATTTGGTAAACTATTTTCTCGGTGCTTGTGATGTATAACACACAAGGAAACAGTGGAATTAGACATGAGTTATTATTGGGTACATTGTTCATTATTTAGGGATTTATCGATATGATTAACACAATAGGACAGAGTACGGACTATTAGTATTTAATTTATCCTAGTCCAATTCGGTCTAGTACTGAGCCAAGCTTATACTTGTTATCTAATTCATCTAGTACCAAACTTATACTTGTCCTAGTATTAGCAGGAAATAGTTTAGCCCACAAATTAGTATGCATGCTTTAAAGACATTCACATTGTTGAAAATTGAATTGAGTTAAGCTTTAAGCTAATTGTGTGTGCTTCTTCTTCTCTCTTGACTACTTTCTTCTTCATATTCTTAATTCTTATCTATTCCTTGTGCACCTACAGCCGCCTTCAAATAATTTTTTTTCTATCACCGGTGGATACACCACTATACAATAATGCTCCATTGTACCATTATCTAACTGTCATAAACAGAGTACCCACTGAAAGTCAAATATTTCAAGGGCATTTTCATCTTGTCAAGATTAACCTTAATTTCTGCTTAATCGCAATGCATATGATTATCCAGTTAGGAAAATCATCAAACTTCAGAGCAACAATTTGCAAATATATATTATGTTCTTGGAAAGTCTCAATAAGGGATAAAATACTTTTTCAGGGCCAAATTCATGTAAAAATATAGCGGCGGAGGACGGGAGTAAAACAAGAACATTCTAATCATAATCCTCTTCCAGAAAAAAAAAAAAGTGCCAAACTCATTGTACTAGCTACAATTTGTATAGATTGTTATCACATCCTCCAGCTTTGGATGGAGTCGAAAATGGTGCTGAAGGCTGAAGCATTAAGTTTGTAGGCAGAAAGGGATCAGCACCCAGCTATTAGTTCGGATAATGTTTATTTAAAGATCAAGGGGTCTGCAATTCATAGTTGTATTTTTTTTTCTTCCCCTCATATAAGTCTCCAGGTATTAAAGTAATTTCCAATCCACTTGTAGCTAAAAGGGGTTTTTATTCCAGCTACTTCGATCAGAAAAATATTGTGTCATTCAAATCTGTCCAAAGCAATATAATCAATGTGAATAAATGAGAAGATTGCTCAATCGCCCCAAACTACAAAATAATACTTACAGAACATTGTTCACTTCACTAAATAAAAAAACAAAAAATAAAAACCATTTCCAGATAATAGGATCACAAAAGCAAAATTCCCGCTGTACGTATATCAAACACATGGTTACTATCAAGAGTCGACCATGAGCAGATTAATCAGAAAGCAAAGAAAAAAGATGCAATAAGATCAACACCCAGTGTTCGATATTCCAAGTATGGTGCAAGAAGGTTACAACCAAACACCATAACTATCTAGCAAGGATATAATCAGGTGTACCTTTTTTGTTGGCAGCTCAAAATTTATCAAAACACGAGCACTAAGAGGTGACTCCCCCATGGCAAGAAGTGGAAGACAAGCATCTGTTGCAACAATCATATGAGACTTGTGCTCCTCCTTTCCAGCTTTGTCATCATCTCCGGACTGAACGGTGGCATTCTGGTTCCATCTCATTGTTGTATGGTGAAACTTATCTAAAATCTTTGCACGTTCTGCTTCACCGAGGTCACTGTACTGGGAAGTGTATTATATAAGATCATAGTACTAGAAGCTAAAGGAACAAGCATGTATCAACCAGAACCTTGAAAATTCCACACCATTTTCCATATGGAAAATCAAAGGCTGGTATAGTTAAAATTAAGGATCCAACATAAATGACCTGACAAGAAACTGGATCCAACACATCAAGCCAAAATAAAAGGAAAACCTTGTCATGAATTTAGAAGTTATAGTTTCAAGCAATGGAAGCAATCATAGAACCAATCATTCAAACTATATCGATCTATTGAGCGTAAAGTTGTTAAAGTGGCAACTGGCAATCAACATTCCATAGCATCGCGTGAATAAGTACATTTCCCAAAATCAGTGCTAAAAATATTTATAACTGGTCTTGCAAGGCATCTTCATGTATGAAATGGCAAAATAATCACAGTGAGTAGGTCAATAAGACATGCATTAGAGCTAAAGATTATAAGCCATCGAAGATGAACTGCAGCATCCCGATATGCATTATAGACTCAATTTCCATTTTAATCAAATGAGAAAGGCCACATTCAGGATGAAGGATCTTTCGAGATGATTTCAGCACAAAAAATAGTTGGAAATTGTAATGAATGGAGTTTCGAATAAGATCCGTGAATCAAAATTATTATGGCTTAACTTCATTAATATCCTTTCAAACAGAAAGTAAACTGAAAGTACCAGAGGTGCAATAGAAATGTAGGACAGATTGGAAACGTTGGAGCAGACGGAATCAAGCTCATCTCGTGTATTACAGCACACCACTATCGGAAAGGACGGACGACGCCCCGCCATTCCTAACAGATCAACCAATGTCTCCTGCCAATTTTATTCCCAATCATAATGTCATTCAAGTAAATACATTTGTATACTGAAATGATCCATAAAAACACAAAAAATCAAGATTTCACAAAATAGCTTGATTAAGTATTTGATGTTAAGATAGAGAGAGAGAGAGAGAGAGAGACCATTTTGAACTGAATTCTATCAACGGCGAGGTAGAAGTGGCGGTTTGTGCTTTGTGCACTGCAACATTAACATTGTCGAATCAAATATTCTAATTGGTCGATGAAGTTGAAAAGTGTATTAAAATTGATCACGTCGGAGTACCTAGTAATGGATGGCGACGGCGATGACGGCGTAGCGGTTTCAGCTGCTTCCATGTCGTCGAACTCCAGAAAAACGAAAGCCCTCGGTAGGTATGCAAACAGTGATACTCCGTCGTCACTCGTGAGTGTTCAATGTTACCTGACGTCGTCGTTTTACTGAGTAACCTACTAACCTCAGGCCAAAACACATTTACCCCAAAATATACCCATAATCTCATTTTTCACCCTGGCATCGATTTTGTCCCAAAATGACCTATTAATGAACCATAATCCCATTTTGCACCCTAACACTTAACTATGTTAGAAATTTAAAGAAAAATAGTCGTGTGCGTGTCACGTGAGGGATATATCAGTCTTTTGATAAAAAAGAGTGAGCTTTTATATCATTTAAAGTTTAAAAGACCGCCACCACCAAAGGCCCCGCCATGTCATCACCACTCACCACCATCTCCAATCTATTTGGCTCCGACTAATCCCGACTAATCCCGACTAGTTCCCGCCTATGCGCTAGGCCCGGCTCCGCCGCCTAACATCCGCCTAGCGCTTTTTAGAACCTTGATATCATTTAAAGTTTAAATCAGAATCACCAGGTAAAACCACCACCAAATCCAGCCACTACGACCATGTCATCACCACTCACCACCATCATTAACAAATTCAAAAATCTATTTGAAAGATGAGGAGACCTCATCGGTCTCCATATAATATAAGCAAATGGGCTTCCTTAGCCTTACTTTCCACTTCACCGGTGTCAACCCAAGTCGACCAAGCTTGGTATGATAAAGAGCACGCCTCAAAGGCGCACGTGCAGATTGCTATTAACCAATCCTACTCAAATAAGGACTGTGAACAGTATAATCTTCTTAGTATTATAATCTTATCTCATACGCTTTCTTGTCCAACAAGGACTCTACTATGGTATGCCTATAAATACAAGTCATAATTCACATTATTTGGGTAATCTATCGTTTGACTCTAAACTCTTGTCAATTGATTTCTCTCTCTAAACACAAATACTTACTCCCACGCCGAAGGGTCTTCGCCGATGAAGCTCCGGCTTAGTTTACGTGTTTGTTCATTTTTTTCAAGCTATTAAATCATCCAGGATACAACCTACCACTGAATTTGGGCTGATCCGAACGTTTTTGTCATCATCAGTTTGATTCCATTGCCAGAAAGCGATTCGAAACCCCCATTGAATAGCTTGAAAAATTATGCTCTACTCTCCTAATCCTAATGAAAGATGGATATACTGCCAGTATTACTCCTGATCCGGATAATACTCATATGGAGGAGACTCATTGTCACGACCCTAATCCTAGGCACTATTTTGGTCACGTGTTATGCACGTATGTGTGGCGTGCGTTGCATCTCTTTTCATGAGTTAAATGATAATTGTGATTTTTATGTGTTAGTTTACTATTTTAATAATTTAGTTGGCATTCTAAGTATGTTAATAAGTTAACTTTAATTATTTAATTTCTACTTGAAATAAATAGGAGTTGTGTAGTGAATTGGTAATATTTGAAAATTTAAATAAAAGCTTATAAAAGTGTTGAGGTGCTTTAGTGTAAAGGTTGAAACCTAGAAAATCTAAGGGTAGCAATTCAAACCTTGGAGGAGCTTAAGTGAAACATATTAAATGTTTATCTCTCATTTTCATGGTGAAGCTTCCCCATAATCAAAAGCCAGCCAAGTTTCTTGTCCTCTGTTTTATTTTCATCTTCAACTTAGAAACTCCTTCCTAAAATTTCCATAAATTCAATTCTTGTCCGTTGGGCGATCCATTTGTTGGTGTAATGTCCTAGGCTTTAGTTATGTTTAACTTAAAATCGTTATGTATCATCTTTATTGTTTATTATAGAAAAAATTTATTATTTGATTATTATATATTTTGCATATTTATTGTAATAATCTCCGTCCCTAATTATTAAGTGAATAATTAGTATAAATGTTAATGGATAATCATATGATGATTATATGCATAGAGATGCACATTAATTTTATGGGTACTTGTTAGTGAACAAGTGACTGGACTTGACCTGTATGAGATTTATGTCATGGTCAAAATGTCATAATTAAATCTCATATGGTCACTTCATTTAATCCCTAGACCTGAGATTATTATGACCTTACATATGATGAAAGTTATGTTTGATTTTAATCAAACGATATCTTAACACGATATTTATAGAGGCTATATTTGGCATGATCAGATTCATGATGGGAAGGGTGATAAGCCAAGATGGAATTTGTCCCTCGAAAGAGAGATGTTTTGCTTGGGCCCCACGATGAGTGATAATGATGAAAGTGTATGGCCATACCCCAATGCGATTGGATTATCATTATACTCAATATCGAGAAAGCATTGAACAAATACAAGTTGACGTGGACCATGACTTGTGTTTAATATAACATCGTGAGACAAAGGGAGAAATGAAAGTGTACCATTGGAAACGTGAACTCTTACGTTATATTAATTGGGTAGACATAATGGCTTGCTAGAGTCCGCTTATGTTTTATGAGGGTCGATATGATCGGGCTCATTGCCAATATAATATAATCATATTGGGTCACACACAATTAGAATGGATTGGTTAAACTAAAGAAAGAATGATTGAGAGTTCCTGCATATGGCATACTGGGTCGTGTGATGGACCTTGCCAACTGGCATATGTCGCCGCACGACATAACTTGCCACAAAGGCGCTTTACAGACTATTTCCTAATACGATTAGGAAACAAATACTAATACTAACGTAGTATAAATATGAGGTCTGTGAACCCTAATTGCCTAGCCGAATTTTCCAAGGGAAAAATCAAAATAAAGGTTTCCCAATATTCTTTTTAGGGTTTAAGGATCTAGCAATCCTTAAGAACCATTCTTGGTTCATTCAAAGGTGTGGATACTACTAGAGGGTCTTCGCTCGTATGACGATCAAGGCCTAGAGTTCGAATCTGAAGATTCAAGTCTTGAAGATCGAAATTTGTAATTCAAAATCACATTGATAGATTGTTCGATAGCTCAAGAACAGAAAGCAATTAAGGTTGGTAAATTCTATCTCATAGGAATTCAATTTAATTGTATAGAACGGATCATAGGGCTCTTGGGTTTTGTGTTATTTAGATGCTTATTCCGCTGCGCATGGACCCATAAAACCCAACAGTGGTATCAGAGCCCCGTTCGTATGGTTAAGTTTGAATTAACATGCTAGAAAAGTGATATAAATTGTTTATATGTTCCTTGCATGTTTTGTATGCGGTAGAATTTTATTGTTTTTGAAACAATGTGCCAAAATCATTTTCTGTTCATATTGAATTAAATCTGTTAAAAGTTGCTTATTTGATTTAATTGCTTTATGATTGAAATTGATTGAAGTTCAGAAAAACTGCCAGACTGGCAACTCACGCCGTGCGACAGAGTTGGCCATGGGCAGTCTGATGAGCTCGTCTAGTCGCGCTACAGATCAGGCCTTATGGAAGCTTCTGTCACGCGACAGACTTTGCCTGATCTGGGCAGGATCAGTTTGTTAACTTTTTCCTGCTAATATGTGATTATGTTTATAATTTGATATGTTTCTGTTTTAATCTGGTTGCTGTAAATTTCTGGAAATTAAATTTATAGGGCTATGCTAGATTAATTCATTATTTATGCATGCTTAATTAATTTAAATGTGATTTTATTAATTGTTGCGATGCATGAATTATATGTTCTTATGTGTTAAAAGCTTTGTTAGATGTTTAGTTGAAACATTGAATTATAATTTCCTGGATGTTTAGTTGAAACATTAAAATTTTTGTTTTCTGATTGTTTATGAGAAACAAGTCAGTTTACGTAAAATTTATAGGAATCTAATTGTTTGTTAGAAACAAGTCAGTATACAAAGTATTGATTATGTTGCGAATCAGAGCTGGTATTCTAGTTGTGCATGTCTAGGAGAGTTCTGTCAAAGGAGAGATTTGGTACTTAAGTAGTCCTTGTGGCTCACCTATTTTCTTGGGAACTTACCTGGTGCGCGATTATGGTTATCTTTGCTGATATGCTTATAATCTGCTTTAAAGAACCTTCATTTAACTTTTAAGTTCTTTATGCCAATCCATGATTAAAACACTTGAGACTACTCAGATAGTTTTGGGTGGGCTTGCCATAGCATGATACTTTGATTCTATTCGTTTGCGAGCAAGATGAGGAAATGGTGGTTCCTATACGTTTAAAGTGGATAGACTTAATTGGGTTATCAAAATGGTTTTGGACCCAAGGCATAAGATGAGATTAAAATATGCTTAGACATATGATGTCTTAAATAAATCTCATAAAAGATTTAAGAGTCATATATGCGATATGATTGATGTTTTCTACCTAATTAATTTTAATCTTGAGCGGTGCGCCATAGCGTACTTGAGATTAAATTAAAGTTGGATCTTAGCCCATTAAATGTATATTATGCTTTTTTGCATTGGAAGGTGTATAACTTAGTGGGAGTATTTGTGAAATACATGATTTGCTCTTAGATGATAAATGTATTGATATTAATATGTGTTCATATAGTTTGCATATTTTGTTGTAGAAATAGCATTACACAATAAATTGCGATTCGTCCTTTTGAAGAACAAAGTTCGAAAAGAACAATACAAGTTATTCTGATTTGATCAGATGCTCAAGAAGTGTTCTTAAGAAAAATTGTACGTTCTTGATGAATTCATTCCTGCTGAACCTACTGCAAATGTTGCAAAGGGCAAATAAGGAGCAACATTAGAAACATGTTGATGACTCTAATAATATTGCTTGCCTTATAATAGCCACTATGTTTAAAGGCTCTTATGAAGAACCTTGAACATATGGAAGTTACTTTTTATCTAAGCACAACGCACAAAGGAAATGTTCCAAGTGCAAGATAGGCAAGAGAGATTTGATTGTGTTAATGGTTAACACAAGAAAGGGGTTCAAAAGGGAAGGTAAAGAAGGTAAAGGAAAGGTTGCTAAACCTAGGACAAAAAGTTGCCAAAGCCAAAGAGGCTAAACCCAAAAGTGTCTCAAAAGGATGCAGTTTGCTACCATTGCAATGAGATTGGTCATTGGAAGCAAAATTGCAAGGCTTATTAGGAAGGCCTAAAAGGTGAAGAAGGGCAATATGATTGCTACTACTTCAAGTATCTATATGATAGATATTTTCTTTTCAACTTCTTGTTCTTGGGTATATGATACCGGACATGGATCCCACATTTGTTTAAATGTGTAAGGAATAAAGAATAGAAAGCTACTCAAAGAAGGTAAATTAAACCTATGCGTGGAAATGAAGCAAAAGTTGCTGCATTATCCATAGGGACTTATGAAGTCAATTTACCTAGTGAACTAGTACTTGTTTCGAACAAATGTTACTAAGTTCCGGATTTGGGTAGGAGTATTATTTTTGTTTCTTATATGGATGATGAAGGATATAATTTTCTTATTGAGAATAAGAAGTTTTATATTCATTTAATGATATGCCTTATTGTATTTCATATGTCATTGAATGGTCTTCATATCCTTGATGATGAGAAACAAAATAATATTGAAGATATCTATAATATAAATGGGAAATCTAAACCGAAAATAATATGAACAACGCGTTTATATGGCATTGCCGGCCTGGTCAGATAAATAAGAAACATATATCTAAACTCCATTAACATGTACTTTTAGACTCATATGACTCTGAATCATTTGAGGAATATGGATCTTATTTATTAGGATTATTGATCAAACCACCCTGCACTAAGAGTAGTGGGAGGGCTAGTGACTTATTGGTCATTATACATGAGATATATGTGGACTACTAAGCAGCATTGCTAGGGGAGGATTTTGGTGTTTCATCACATTCACCGATGACTTATCTAGATATGACTATGTCTATATGATGAAGTCCAAAGGTGAATCATTTGAGATGTTTCGAACATTTCAAGATGAAGTACAAAACAACTTGGCAAAACTATTAAGTACTTCGATTAGATCGAGGTGATGAATATTTGAGCCAAGAGTTTGACAATCATCTCAAAACTATGAAATCATTTCAGAGTTGACTCCACCCGGAACACCACATTGTATGATGTGTCTGAGAGGAGGTATTGAACCTTGTAGGACATGGTTCATTCGATGATGTGTCAAGTTGACTTTCTTATTACCTTTTGAGGATATGCATTAGAAATAATGCGGTTACACTGAATTGTGTCCCTACTAAATCGGTTCCTTAGTCCCCACATGAGATGTGGCATGGAAGAAAACTTAGTTTGTCTTTCATGAAGATTTGGGGTTGCAAAACTTATATGAAGAGACTTGTCTCCTACAAGTTAGCACCTAAATCTGACAAGGTTATTTTTGAAAATTAATTTTACAACCGCAAAGAGAACAAAATGTTTGTTGCTCTATACAATTCGTTTCTTGAGAAATAGTTTCTCAATAAAAAATCTAGTGGGAGTAAAATTAATCTTGAAAAGGTTCAAGAACCTGAAAATGACATGGATCCAAGAGTAGAGACGGAACCAAGTTCATAAGGAGTTGTGGAACCGGTTCAAGATGCACAAGTCCATCGTAGATCAGATAGGTTACAATCCGAACCCGAGAAATATTGATTTCTCGTATCGGAAATACTAAGGTGGAAGTAATTGAGAATGATGATCCTACTTCCGATCTTGAGGCGATATCCACTCCTAATTCGGATAAATAGTTAGGAACCATGGAATCCGAATTACAATCCATGTTTGATAATCAAATTTGGAACTTGATTGAGCTACCTGAAGGTGTAAAAATTAAAGGGTGCAAGTAGGTCTTCAAGACCGACATGGATAGGAAGGTGTATACTTTCATGACTGAGGATTGTAACAAAGGGATTTGGGCAAATTCATAGTATTGACTATGTTGAAACCTTTTCGCCAGTTAAAATGCTAGAATTTCAATTGCCATAATCGCATATTGTGACTGTGTGATATGACAAATGGATGTCAAACGGCTTTCTTTAAATGGAAAGATTATTAAGGATGTGTATAGTACACAACCCGAAGTTTTGTCGATCCGAGAAATTCTAATAAATTATGCATGTTGCAAAGATCCATGAGATGGGTTGAAGCAAGCTTCAAGGAATTGGAATCTTCATTTTGATGAATTGGTCAAAGAGTTTGACTTCATCAAGCACGAAGATGAACCTTGTGTATACATGAAATTCAGTGGGAGCGTAGTATTATTTCTATTGTTATATTACAATGATATTTTTCTCATTGGAAAAATGAAGTTCCGACACTTAAGACTGTCAAGTCTTGATCAAGGAAAGGTTTCTCAATGAAAGATATGGGTGAAGCCGCTTACATCCCTGGCATCAAGATCTATAGAGATAGATCTAAAAGGATAAATTGGTTTGAGTCAAAATACTCACATTGACAAGGTTCTTAGAAGAGTCTAAGAAAAGTAACTTGTCAATGGGTCATGATGTTTCTCTTAGCAATACTCATAGTCTTATGACAACTGATGAGCAAAAGGGAATGAATGAAGTTCCATATGCTCCGGCATTTGGATTTGTCATGTATGTCGTGATTTGTACTAGACCCGACGTCTCGTATGCTCTAAGCATGACGAGTCGATACCAATCTGATCCTGTTGAGAACCATTGGATGGCAGTCAAGATGATCCTTAAGTACTTAAGAAGAACTAAGGATACGTTCTTGGTATTTGAAAGATTGGAAGTTAATCTTGTTGTAAGGGTTACATGGATGCTAGCTTCCAAACTGACAAAGTTAATTTAAATCGCAATCAGAATTTGTGTTTATGCTTATTAGAGGTGCAGTTTTGATTGGAAGAGTTCCAAGCAGAAAATTGTAGCCGACTCTACTACTAAGGCCAAATTTTAGCAACATATGATGTAGCTAAAAGAGGCAGTTTGGATCAAAAGTTCGTTTAGTGTTTTGGAAATGTTCCAAGTATCACTAATCGGTGAAACTTTTGTTGTGACAATTGTGGTGCCATTTGTGCAAACAATGGAACCAAGGTCACAACGGTGATCCAAACACATACTTAGACGTTTTTCGAGAATTCATAAAGAATGAGAAGACGTTAAGATATGCAAAGTATCAACTGATGATGACATTAGGGATTCACTTACAAAGACCCTCGCACAGGCAGAAGCATGATGGTCATGTTAGGTCCATGAGTATTCGATACATAGATGGAGCCTAGTGCAAGTGGGAGATTGTTGGTGTAATGCCCTAAGCTTTAGTTATGTTTAACTTAAAACCGTTATGTATCATCTTTATCGTTTATTATAGAAAAAGTTTATTATTTGATTATTATATATTTTGCATATTTATTGTAATAATCTCTGTCCCTAATTATTAAGTGAATAATTAGTATAAATGTTAATGGATAATCATATGATGATTATATGCATAGAGATGCACATTAAATTTATGGGTACTTGTTAGTGAACAAGTGACTGGACTTGACCCGTATGAGATTTATGTCATGGTCAAAATGTCATAATTAAATCTCATATGATCACTTCATTTAGTCCCTAGACCTGAGATTATCATGACCTTACATATGATGAAATTTATGTTTGATTTTAGTCAAACGATATCTTAACACGATATTTATAATGGCTATCTTTGGCATGATCGGATTTATGATGGGAAGGATGATAAGTCAAGATGGAATTCGTCCCTCGAAAGAGATATATTTTGCTTGGGCCCCTCGATGAGTGATAATGATGAAAGTGTATGGCCATACCCCAATACGATTGGATTATCATTATACTCAATATCGAGAAAGCATTGAACAAATACAAGTTGACGTGGACCATGACTTGTGTTCAATATAACATCGTGAGACAAAGGGAGAAATGAAAGTGTACCATTGGAAACGTGAACTCTTACATTATATTAATTGGGTAGACATAATGGCTTGCTAGAGTCCGCTTATGTTTTATGAGGGTCGATATGATCGGGCTCATTGTCAACATAATATAATCCTATTGGGTCACACACAATTAGAATGAATTGGTTAAACCAAAGAAAGAATGATTGAGAGTTCCTGCATATGGCATACTGGGTCGTGCGACGGACCTTGCCAACTGGCATATGTCGCCGCGCGACATAACTTGCCACAAAGGCGGTTTACAGACTATTTCCTAATACGATTAGGAAACAAATACTAATACTAACGTAGTATAAATATGAGGTATGTGAACCCTAATTGCCAAGCCGAATTTTCCAAGGGAAAAATAAAAATAAAGGTTCTCAATATTCTTTCTAGGGTTTAAGGATCTAGCAATCCTCAAGAACCGTTCTTGGTTCATTCAAAGGTGTGGATACTACTAGAGGGTCTTCGCTCGTACGACGATCAAGGTCTAGAGTTCGAATCTGAAGATTCATGTCTTGAAGATCGAAATTTGTGATTCAAAATCACATTGATAGATTGTTCGATAGCTCAATAACGGAAAGCAATTAAGGTTGGTAAATTCTATCTCATAGGAATTCAATTTAATTGTATAGAACGGATCTTAGGGCTCTTGGGTTTTGTGTTATTTAGATGCTTATTCCACTGCGCATGGACCCATAAAACCCAACATCATTTGCGTCTAAATGTTGAGGAAGCCGAGAGGATCACGTCTATCCGATTAAAGTTTTTCTCATTTTCGATTTATTCGAGGTAAGTTATTATGTCTTTCCTTCTAAGCTTGTTCATTGGAGGTTTTGTGTTGAATTGGAAGATATATAAATGTTGTTTGTCAATTTTGGGCATTTTAATTGGTTTTGAAATGAATGGAAAATAGGTTTTGGTTGAGTATAATGAATTGTGGGTATAGTGGTTTGATTTGAAGTGAAAGGGTTAATATATATGTTTTTCCTCATCGTCATCGGCGTCGAGGGAGACCTGCTAGCAGCCAGACGACGAGGAATGTTGTCCAGGGAGGAACTGGGGTTCCCCCCCACAGGTTGACCGCAGAACTCTACTGCATCAACAAATGGAAACTTTGCAACGCATTTATAAAACGCAAAATGCCTTGCTTCAATTAGATCCTGAACATTCTATGGCTGAATTAGTAAGGCCTACGAAGACTGGAAATTCACTTGGAGGGCAATGTCAAGTTGACATGCGCGGTAGTCAGGGGAACAGAGAAAATCTTCCTCATGTCCAACATCCCCCTCACCATGGCATTTCTGGTAGATCCAGACAAAACCCCCAAAATGTCCCTCCTTGTCATAAGGCACATAGGAATGGCAACATAAGAAATGAGATAGACTTGAGAAATAATTTGAACCACCCAAGGGAACAAGAGGTTGATTCTGCTGACTTGAGAGCAAGGCTTAGTCAGGCAAGGCAAATATACCCTCCTCGTCGTAACCCCTCTCCTCGGCAGAGGAGCCCTCCTTGTCATAGGAGCCCTCTTCGGCTGAGGAGCCCTCCCCGTCACAGGACTCCTCTCCATTCAGAATTGGCACCTAAAAGGGACAAAGCACCATCTGGACATGGGGATAATCATCAAGAACAGTTAGAGCATAGTATGGTGAATGGGCACCGAAATAAAGAAAGAACCCACCGTAGGTCTCATGTTAGCTCGGGGATCGATGCAGGAGAAATTCTCCTCTTGAAAAAGAGACTAGAAGAGATGGAAATGGGGAGAAAGGAAGTACATGATGATGATACCAGTGCCACCTGTCCTTTCTCCCAGCGAATTAATGATCTACCTCCCAACCCTGCTCTTAAAAACCCAAGTTTTGATAAATATGCGGGAACCATCGATGCACGGGACCATGTGCAAAGTTTTGAATCAACCATAGCCCTCCTCACTAAGGCAGATGATATACTCTGCAAGGCCTTCGCAAGTACCTTCTCCGGAATAGCCATATCCTGGTTTCATGAGCAAAAGAAGGGAAGCATCGACAGCTGGAAGATCATGAGAAGGAGATTTCTGGATCACTTTGCTACAACTGGGAAGAGAAAGAAGAGACTGACTGACCTTGCTAACATTGAGCAAGGGAAAAATGAAACCGCTCTAAGTTATTACAATCGGTTCAGAACCATGGCAGACCAGGTTGAGGAGAGCCTGACTGCCCGGGAGGTGATAGTTTTCTTTAACTCCGGATTGAGATCCGGGCAGTTGATCTATGAACTTTCGGCCAGAGAGCCTAAGTCAAAATACGATCTATACAATGTGGCTTACGCTATAGCTATGGCCGAGGAGAAAGTAAGAAGAGGTCTGAGAAACCAGAAGCAGAGGCAGCTGGAACCCACCAAGTTTCCAATGGAAATGGATACAAGGGAAAAAATAGAACTCAAGCTACTGAAAAAGTCGAAGTTTTTACCCCCCTCACCAAACCCATTACTGAAATCATGCAGTTGTTGAATCTGCCGAATTCTTGACCACTTGATGAAAGAACTATATACACCCGTGACAGCTCCAAGTACTGTGCCTTTCATAAGGACCACATATATGACATGGAAAATTTTATCTTCCTCAAAAGAATGATCCAAAGATGGGTAGACGAGGGAAAGCTAGATTGCTACATTATGCGAAAAGATAGCAAGCGAAAGCGAAAAGAGGACGACAACGATGATAAAGAAGATGAAAGGGAGGACAGGCCTCCTAGGGCTAAGCTTTATGTTATAAGGAAGGAGACTGTCTCCAACAAAAAATTAAAAGACCAGATCCAAGAGATGAGTAAAGTCTATCACATCCCCACCTGGATTCATAAGGAGGAGGAAATCATTAGTTTCTTCCCTAATGAACTAGCCGGAAGTCATGCGGCCCGCGAACAACCATTGGTGATCAAAGGGAGGATTGAAAATTGTGAGTCCGAGAGACTCCTCATTGACTCGGAGGCCTCCCGAGATATTCTGTATTATTCTACCTTCCAGAAAATGAACCTGAAAGATAGCACGCTAGAGTCATAATCTGGAAGATTGGAAGGCTTCACCAACCACAAAGTCAGCACCATAGGGACAATTGACTTACTATTGGAAGTGGGTGATTATCCCTTCCGAGCAGAGGCCACAATAACATTCATGGTCATGGATCTGGCAAGTGACTACCATGCCATCCTCGGCATTCCAAGTCAAGGCAAACTTGGGATGGTCGCCTCCCTCCCTTACCAACAAGTTAAGTTCCCTACGCGTGCTGGAGTCGGATGTGTGAGGTCGACCCCCCAATGACTTCTTGGAGCATGTCATGAGGAGCAGAAAAACATCTAGAAAGCTGGAGGTGGACACACCAGAGGAAAACATGAAAATCTCTAAGTCTGTAAAGACTACCAGCACCAGTTCTAGGCTCAACCAAGTTTTGGAATCAGATGACGAGGACCACATGATCTTAACTATACATGAAAACAATGACACAGTTCTATCCAACCCGGATTTAGCCCCTCATCTCGTCAGCGTCCAGAACTCGGGGGCCCCTGACTTGAGACAAATAGAGCTACCGGACGTAGATGAACAGGTGGAAATGGAAGACCTAGACATAAATGGTGAGGAGGGTAGAAGACTTAGAGAAATAATCATCGAAACCTTGCAGTTTCGAGACGGTCCAGAAATGGAGCCCATAGATGAATTGGAAGAAATCACACTCAACCCTGATTATCCGAATCAAAAAATAAAAATCGGGGGCCAGCTCTCCCCAGAAGAAAGGGAAGAAATCATCACACTCCTAAGAAATAATCTTGATGTCTTCACCTGAAAGGTCGAAGATATGAGAGGAATCAAGAAAGAGATAGCTCTCCACAAGTTGGAGGTTGACCCGTCTGCTAGACCTATCAAGTAGACAAGGAGAATTTTTGATGCTATCAAAGAAGACGTGCAAAAATTGCTAAGTGCTGGACTTATCAGGGAAGCAATCTACCCCGTTTTGTTGGCCAATGTTGTGATGGTTAAGAAACTTAATGGGAAGTGGCAAATGTGTGTCGACTTCACAAATCTCAACAAAGCCTGTCCGAAAGACAGTTACCCTCTCTCTAGAATTGACAAGCTGGTAGACTCCATTGCTGGACATAAAACACTCAGCTTCCTAGACGCCTATTTTGGTTATCACCAAATAAAAATGGCTAAGGAAGATATTGAAAAAGGTCTTTCCATGTAGTTGGAGGGATTTATTGTTACAATATGATGCCCTTCGGGCTCAAGAATGCAGGCGCGACCTACCAACGCATGGTCAACAAGGTTTGTGGGGAGCAAATAGGCCGTAACATGGAAGCCTACATAGATGACATGGTCATCAAGACTAGGAGTAGCTGTCACGACCCTGACTTGGAGGAAACTTTTGATAACCTACGAGTAAATAGTATGAAACTGAACCCAATTAAATGTGTGTTTGGGGTGACTGCCGAAAAATTCCTAGGCTATATGGTATCGCAAAGAGGAATTGAGGCAAATCCAGAGAAAATCAAAGCCTTGATAGAAATGAAGGAACCTACAAACATTAAGGAGGTTCAAAGACTGAATGGAAGGATAGCTGCACTTGGGAGATTCATTGCAAAATCCACTAAAAAATTGATGCCTTTATTCAAAGTCTTGAAGGGGGACAAGAACTTCTCCTGGACATCTGAATGCTCAGACTCATTCAAATAGTTGAAGGAGTATTTGGGATCCCCTCCTTTGTTGAGCAGCCCAATTACTGGAGAGATGCTATATGTCTTCCTAGCAGCCATGGACAACGCAATAACTGTGGTACTAGTCCGAAATGAAGGAGCCACACATAAGCCAATATATTATGTCTCCAAAGCATTACCAAATGTGGAGAGTAGATACTTCAATGCAGAAAAGATAGTCTATGCCCTAGTCACAGCGGCAAGAAAACTACGAGCATACTTCTCTGCATACCCTATCACTGTGTATACTAATGCACCCTTGAAGAAAATCTTGCATAAGTTGGATTGCTCAGGATGTCTCCTTAATTGGTCTATTGAACTCACTGAGTTTGACATCACATACCAACCTAGGAAGACACTCCTAGCACAGCCTCTGGTCGATTTCATGGTTGAAACCGCCTTCATAGGTGAGCATGACCCCACCTCCCGTAAGCGCAAAAAACCTGCGGGGACCATCGAGCTCCCATCCAACTGTTGGGTCTTATACACAGATGGCTTAGCCACTAAGGAGAGAAGCAGAGTTGGAATTGTGCTAGCGAGTCCTGATGGGGAGCACACCATCCAAGACATAATCAGGTTTAAGTTCCCCGCCTCCAACAATCAAGCAGAGTACGAGGCCCTGATATTTGACATTGAGTTGGCTTCCTTTTATGGAGCAACCAAAGTCACAAATTTCTGTGACTCCCAGCTCGTAGTCAAGCAGATAAAGGGGGAGTATAGCACACAACATCCTGTAGTCTGATAAGTGACTATTATATAGTCATTTATCCCATTATTTATTAATCATTTTCTTAGTTTTTAGTATCATTTAGTTTGCATTTAGGTTATTTTAGCTTCTTTTATCATATATCTTCGATTTTATGCTTTTGGTAGATTTTATACTCTTAGACAGGTTTTAGAGTCAAATTATGATCAAATTGGAGCCTTGGAAATAATCAAGTGTCAAAGCCATGGAGGGACAACATCGAAATAAGCATAAAGGCCAAAATTCAGTCGGAGCGGCCGTGCAACCTAGAGCGGAGCGGCCGTGCAAAGTGTCAAAACTCAAATTCAAATCTGGCGCCAAGGGGTGCACGGCCGTGCAGTTCCCTTGACTCGGCCGTGCGATCAGGTATGCTGTTCCAAAAAGGCACCTTTTGGAGGCACCACTTTGAAAAGTCCCAACCTTTAGCATAGATGTCTATATAAAGAAGCCTTTGTACTCAGTTTAGAACATCCAGAAAATCCGAAAATGTTCATAATACACATTTAGAAAGGATCATATCATACTTAGATTTTATAGCAAAATTACTTTAGCAATTTATACACGATGTTCAAAAGTTTATCAAGGATTCGTGACAAATCTTGTGTACTCTTGAAGATTGTGAATGAAGATTATTTCCAGCCATTGTCTCTCCTATTATAAGTATTTCTTCCCTTATCTTTATTTCTTTACTTACTTCCTTTTATTATTTCAAATGGTTTGAGTAATCCTCCTTTTCTCGGAGTTGGAAACTCATTTATTTATATTCATGCTTCTCCTACATGTCATTTCAATTCTATTCTTATTAATCTTAAAATGCTTGCAATTAGGGAGACGTCTTTAATTGTATAACCTCAGTTGATCAAATGAAAAACATTGATTAGCGGAACTCTAAGAATTGAACTATGTCAATAAATCACGAAGGTGATTTAAAGACCTAGGGATGATCCTTTAGTGGAAATTACGTGAGAATAATAGACTTAACGGATTTTGATTTATACGGTACTCTCGAGAGGTGAATCCGGGCTACTCGTGTGACAGACGAGAATGCCTCATAACGGGCCCTCAAGAGATAGGCCGTGTTGGTCTTAAAATACATGTGCTAGGCCTTGACCCATGAGTAGTGAGCACAACATAGCGTATCATCCTTGAACTTGGCACTTTTATCTTAAAACAATTTCTTTTATAAAGAAACTTGTCAATTGGTCACGAGAAGTCGTACAACGGCCTAGGGATGTTCTTTGAATGGAAAAACGTTGACTTTCGATCTTAATGGATTCTTACTAATTGTGGTTAGCTAGAGTTAAGCCGGAATGCCCGTTTGTGACAGGGCGGGAACACCATAAACGGAAATCTCAAACAGTTAGGACATAATTAGTGAAGGATACAACGCTACTGTCCTAACCAGAAGTAGTGTAAGCCTAACGTACCATCCTTGTTATTTTGATAAAAGCCTTTATTTAAAACATATTTATTTATTTTCAATTCCGAGAATACTATCATTATATGTTAGAGTAGTTTCTGTATTTTCTTAGTATTTTCTATTACAAATTCTTATCTCCCCCAATCATTTTATCCATATATTTATATAAAGACAAATATCATCCCAAAGTAAACCCTGTCTCTGTGGGATCGACTCGTACTTGCACCCGCTATATTACAATAGCCCGTGCGCTTGCGAATATAAATAAACCGTTAGGTTTCGACCGAACATAGTCACAAAATATAAAGTCCTGGTCCTAGACATGACGAAAAAACTAAAGTTTTTTGAAATAAGTCAGATAGTAAGGGAAGAAAATCAAGTGGCAGATGTTCTATCTAAATTAGCAACTATTGATGTGGCATATCCTAATTCTAACCCACTCATAGTCTTTACTGAAGAACCTGCCTACGAGAGGTAATGCTCCTAGATGATGAGGAGAGGTGTTGGATAGATGACTACATGGACTTCATTTTGAAGCATCTACTAGGCTTGTCAAGAAGAAATCAGTAAGGTTCATAGTGATGAACTGAATTCTATACAGAAGATCATTCACAAAGCCCCTACTGAGGTGTGTCTATCGTAAGAGAACATAAAATCTTTTGGCAGAAATCCATGAAGGCATTTGTGTGGTCACCTGGGGGCCAGAACCTTAGCTAATAAAATCATCACGCTAGGTTACTATTGGCCAAACCTGAGAGATGACGCGCAAGCCTATGTAAGAAATGTGACAAGTGCTAGAGATACTCTGACATTCCTAGACTCCCAGCAGTTGAGCAGACTCTCATAATGCCTATGTGGCCATTTGACATGTGGGGAATTGACATCATCGGACCCTTACCCCCCGCCCGAGGTAATTGCAAGTATGTGATCGTGACAGTTGACTACTTTTCCAGATGGATTGAAGCAAAGGTCTTAGCTAAAATAACAGAGGAGAACACAATCAATTTTGTCCATGACTTCATATGGTGTCGCTTTGGGGTTCCACACACTATCATTTTAGATCATGGTATTCAGTTCTCTAGGGCATTCACGACAGAGCTGAACAGACTTGGAGTCCGACACATCAAGTCATTTGTGAGCAGAGCACAATGCAATGGACAAGCGGAAGCAGCCAACAAGTTGGTGCTGACAGCCCTAACTAAGAACCTTGAGGGAAGTGATGGTAGATGGCTGTACGAACTTCCCTTAGCCTTATGGGCAGTTCGCACAACCACCAGGGGGCCAACCGGGGAAATCCCATTCGCACTAACCTTCGGTAACGAGGCCATGACACCAGCTGAGATGGCTATCTCTACAAATAGAAATTCGAACTATGATGAGCAAGTCAACAAGGTCAACATGCTCCTAGACCTAGACCTAGTGGATGAAAGGAGACTAGCTACTCAGATGAGGATGGTGAAATACAAGCAAAGGACCAAAGCCTATCATGACAAAAGGGTCAACAAGAGAGTATTCCAAGTGGGCGATTGGGTACTTAGAAAAATTGAATCAACTGGCAGAAAGGCTGAACAAAACAAGCTCTTCCCAAACTGGGAAGGCCCCTACATCATCACTCAAGTCATCAGAGAAGGGACCTACAGAATGAAGACTACAGATGGGCAAGAGCTCAAACATCCGTGGCATTATGATCATCTACGGAGGAATTATCATTAGTTTTAGTCTATTTTTTTATGTAATAGAGTAGTCTTTGTTAGTGTTTTCCTTTTCAAGTAAAGATACAGTTTGATGTAATCAGTTTCAGTTAATGAAATTCAACTTTTCTTAAAAACCAAGTGACTAGCAAGACAAACACTGAAATACGAGGAGAAGCCTCCTCGGCATCCAAGGGATAAAAACCATCAATTTACCTAAGACCTATGTCGAACGACCTTCCTCAGCATAGAAAGGTAAATCATCAATTTACCTAATACCTATGTCGAACGAACTTCCTCGGCATAGAGAGGTAAACCATCAAAAATTTCCTAATACCTATGTCTAATGACCTTCCTCGACATAGAGAGGTAAATAGTAAAAAATTGCCTAAGACCTATGTAGAACGATCTTCCTCAGCATAGATAGGTAAATCACCAAAAACTACCTAAGACCTATGACGAATGACCTTCCTCGGCATAGAGAAGTAAATCATCCAAAATTATCTAAGACCTATGGCAGAGCAACCTCCCTCGGCCTAGAGAGATAAAATCAAAAAATAACCCAAGTGTCATGCCGAGGAACCTTCCTCAACCTAATGACCAAACTTGGAAATTTATCAAGTGTTTTACGGCCGAACAAGCTTCATCGATTTAAACCACAAAATACAACCGACGAGAAGAGCTTCATTGGCTCCCCAAGATAGTTTGATACTTGTGCAAATATTCAACAAGTAATCATACAACATTCATTCAAAACAATAAATATTCAAGTCAAAGGCAGTTCATATAAAAGCAATAAGATGAAGACGACAAAGAGTTGAAGAAAGGCATTGTATTAATATGAAAATAGAAGTACAAAGGCCCTAGTCTATTACATCAAAAATAAAACAAAATAAGACCCTAAGTCTGATCATCCCCCTGAAAAGTTCATCTTGATCAGCAGCGGAGGGGGGAATGATGATTTGATCAGATTGGGCTTCAGCTTGAGCTCCCTCGGCATTAGCCTCCTCGTCCTCTCCAGAACTCAGGACCTCGTCCTCGATCCTTTCAATTATATCATTAATATTTTGTGGATCAAGGGGAGGAGGAACCCAAAGTAGTACGGCCGGCCTAAGCATCAAGGGTTAAGAGCATTGTCGGAGAAGGGAACAAGATAGTGAAGAGATCGAGCAGCCTCGTCATAGGAATCCTGGCATATCAGCCGAGCAAGCACCTCTAGGTCAAGGTTGAGAGACGTGTCGGCCATGGCCCTCCTCGCCAAATGTAAGTACACATCCGTGTACATTGTGGCCGTCTTCTCAACCACTACTTATTTAAAAGCCGAGTTGGCCTTATAACGAGCAATGTCACTTGCCTACCTAGACGAGATGCTTGCCTCCAACTCTTTCAACCGAGCAGCAGCAGCATCCTCGGACTCCTTCACAACCTCAATCTTTTGCCTCTCCAGCTCGGCCTCTCTTAACTTGGCCGCCTCTTCAGCACGGGTTAATGTCGCTTTGGCAACTCTTTCCTCTTCCTCGACTTTATCCTTAGCCTCTTTGAAGGCATCAGCGTCAGCTCAGAGGTTCTTGAGAAGCTCTATGGCCTTCTTTAGGTCGGCCTTGTCCTTGTTTGCTGGCTCCTCAAGCTTCTTGTCGCGGACCTCAACCGCATTGACTTGATGACCTCATAAGCCGTGATCGAGGCAAGCTGCACATAAGAGAAGAAAAGAAAAATGGTTAGAAAAAAAGTACAAGTATGAAAAACTGAGCAAAGAAAAAGAATAAAACAAGGAAGCCTACCTCGCTCAGCAACATGCCTTTCCTATTGACTAGATGATCCATGGATGGCTTGGACTCAATCAGCTGGTCCAAGTATTCCTCATCAAAAGACCGATGAAGAACATCTCGACCTAACCTCAGAGGAGGACCCTTACGAGCAGCCAGATCCATGCCCCTAAGTATGGGGACTTACCTAACATCACTCACAAACTGCTCGGCCTCAGCATAAGTCTTTATATGCCGAGCAGTAAGGGTGGCTGGAAGAGACTCAACGCAAGGCCTTTCTTAGGAGACCGCTACCCGACCTCAATCCTTGGCCACTTTGGGGCTGGAGTCCTACCCTCAGCATCTGCTCACTCGGCTTCAGTGTGACCGGTCTGGGAAGTAGCCCCCTCGGTTTCAGGAGATATGGTTTCACGGGAGGCCTGTCCTTCCCCAGCTTGGGATGCCTGGCCATCCTCGGTTCCCTCGGTGGAAGCTTCAGCGCCCCCACCGGCTTGAGGGGCAGGGCCCCAGCTTCTTTTGTGGCCAGAATGGCCTGCCTCTCCACGTCATCAGATTGCCTCTTATTTTTGGCCGAGGACCGTGAAGTCCTCCTCTTTAACTTTGACAAGGCTTGGGGAACAAGCATTTCCTCCTCCATCTTCTTGCGCTGCTCTTCAGTTAAATCTGCAAATAACGAGTGAGAGACGTAAGTAAAACGTATATGGATGAAATAAACAAAAAATATGTGCAAGTATAAAGATGAGAAGAAAGAAATTTTACAGTCGACTACGCGTCCTCGGCTAGGCACTTGTCATTGTACAACTTGCAAACGTGGCACTCATCATGGAAAACAAGACCTGGATGTACCCTCCAGTCATTGCATCTATTCCATCTCTTCACTAGAACCATTGGTACTAGGCCGTCCAATGGGCCTGGCATGATGCCGGCCTAGATATAGTACCTCTGGTCTATCTCTAAACTAGACCAGCACAGAGTGCCTACCTCAGCAAAGTGCCTCAGCCTCTCAATAAATTGGCCGCTCTATTCAGGCCTCCAAACTTGTTCAGGCACCCCGGGAAGCTTTGAGGGAGCAGCAAATTCCCAGCCTTGTCGGCTCTCCAGCCTTATGATATGGTTGTTCCACCTGATAACTTGCTCGTCATGGGGAATATCAGTTTGGGTTGATTGGGATCACTCCTCACCACCAAAATTTGGGAATCTTCCTTGTAACTGACAGTGAAGAAATGGTGAAAGGCAGATTGACAGGGTTCAAAACCAAGATTGCGACACAATAATATGAAGCCGACGAGGAACCTCACGGAGTTATCCCCAATCATGGCAGGAACAACATGCATGTCCTCAAGGAATTCGCAGATGAATGGGTCAAGGGGGAGACGAAGGCCTAATTGGAATTGCTTATAGTAAAAATGGACGTGGTTCAAATTATAGAAAAAATCACTCTTGTCCTCCTCGTTATGAATAGAAGCACGACCTTAACTGGTTTGGGCCTAGGGGTGTATACTCTTCCCCGGCTAGACCTACCTCGTCCTCTTCCTCGGTTACCAGCTTAGGCTCCCTCGGCAAAGGCATCCATGATCCTGTCTGAGGTAGAAGGACCAGTTGAAGGCCGAACAATGTTACTTCTTCCCGTCATAGCTGCACAAATAAAGGACAGATATCAGAATCTGGCCAAGGCATATGGAAGACGAGGAAGAGGAAGAACATCCCTCCTCGTCCTATAAACTAAAACCGAAGAGGGATCCTTACCTAACAATGGAGGACGCTCCAGATGGTCTGACTTCAAGTAATAAAGGTTGATATGGTCAATTATCTCAAACCACCCGTTGAACAACACGACATTGGGAGAATCAACATTAACCCGGTCTATCCTAAACTGGTTTGAGATAATTACCCACAGAAAATTTGGTGGGTAATCATGGAATTCCGTGGGTAAAATTAAGTTACCCACGGACGTCCCACAGACAATTTTCGTGGGAAAATTTTTGTGAGTAATACCCACGGAAATTTCCATGGATAATACCCAAGGAATATCCGTCAACAAGTAAAAATGTCCGTTGGAAATAAGGAAAAATCCCACGAAAAATTTAACGAAAAACTATAGGAGATTACCCACGGAATATTCAGTGGGTAGTATCATACATTACCCACGGAATATTCCGTGGGTAATCTCATAGGTTACCCATGAAATTTTCTGTGGGTAAAATTATCAGAATTGAAAAAAATATATTTAAAAATTCAAAAGACCATCTTTAAATCTGTAACATAACAACATTCACCATCCAAACAACATACAAAATACTTGAACAATCCCAAAACAATATCTTACAAATTCCAATAATCTCTCCCAAATTCAAATATAAAAGTTGAAAAAGAAAAGAACAAAACACCCATATTTGGGCTTTAAGCCTTGGGTTGACTACAATGATGGTGTAACCAGAGCAAAAATGTCACAACTTAGATGATTGAAAAACTATGATGGCAACTAAAGATAGAGATGGGTACTAAGCATCTAAATCTTATCTGAGATTTAAGGTAGATGGATGAGAGCTGCCAAGAGTCATATGGAGGTTCTACAAAGGAGTGGTGGCCGTTGCATAATGAAATCAGGGAAAGGGGTATGGGGGGGAGGAAGGGAAGGGAAGGGAAAGAGGTAGGGCTGTAGGGGGTAGGGGTGGGGGAGGTGATAAATGACTTTTCTATAGTCATTTATAGCATTTCATCTTTAGTATTTACTTAGTTTTTATTCCCATTTAGTCTTAAATTAGTGTAATTTAGCTTCCTTTATTTCATATCTTCGATTTTACACTTGTTGGTATATTTCTAGTATTTTTACAGGTTTTAAGTCAATTATTGAGACAAATGAAGCTTTGGGAAAACTAAGGAACTAATGGCAAGGAAGGAAAGCTTTAAAATAGTCATCCAGGCAAAAAATCAAGCTGGAGTGGCCGTGCGTTATGCTTAGGAGCGGCCGTGCACCTGCCCTCAGCCAGGCCAAAATGGCCCCAAATCAGTGGAGTGGCCGAGCAATCCAGGCCAGAGCGGCCGTGCAGCATTTCTTGGAGCGGCCGTGCATATTTACCAGTTCAAATGAGAATTAGGCGCCAAGGCTAGAGCGGCCATGCAAGTCTATAGAGCACGGTCGTGCACTTACTGTTACAGTCATGAAAAGGCACATTTTGAAGATGGCTACTTGAAGAATCACACCCTTAGCCTAAGATGCCTATTTAAAGGCACTTTTGTATTAGTCTTAGATATCTGAATTTTGATAGAATTACCTCATATTACATAGCAAAAAAAAAAAAACTCGAGCAATTATTTACTTCATAAATCTCTCGAAGATTCAACTTGTATTCTTGGAGTTTGACATGAAGTATCGAAGCAATAAACATCGAAGTTACTTTCAGCCTTTGTCTTCATCTAAGCATAAGTTTTCTATTCCTATCTTCATATTTCATCTCTTTATGTTTATTTTAACTATGGCTAGTGAGTAATCCCCCAAATTCTTGGGGTTGGAAACTCAAAACGTCTTTTATTCATCATCTTTATAAAGTATTGTCATCTTCTCTTCATCCTAACAATTCTCTTTATATTAAACTCAAAATGACTTACATTTTGGAGACGTCTGTAAATGTTAGAACATGTGTTGCTGATGTGGTGGATTTTGTATACATTATTTCCCTAATTTTCTAGACATTTTATCATTATTTTGATGTAATTTAGATTAGTTTTGATGTAATTTGGAGTGGACTATGAATTGGTGAGTTTGTGAGAAATCTTTGTAATTGTGAGACATATTTTGAGTGATTTTGTGTGTTCCTGCAAAAGTTTATTAATATGGAGGATGAGTTGCTATTATCAGAAGTGCAGGGACCAAACTGCGAGAAGCTGAAGTTCAAGGATCAAATTTACAAAACAATAGAATTTCAGGGATCAAAGTGGAAATGAAGAATTTGGAAAAAGATGATGGCACGTGTGTGAGTGAAGAAATTTTGAAAATCAATTTAATTTGAAAAGGGATACATCAGTATTAGTACATTGGGCAATGCAAGTTTCCAAAAGCAATGCAATGAATGGTCTCACGTGGACCAAAGTGTGAATTGAGAAGTAGGAATTGTTTTGGAAACAAAATATTCAGTAAATCAAGGAGTCATAATTGGACAAAGGCACATTGAAGCTGCACAGTTGACCGGGCTTTGGTGTGGACTAGCGTGGAATTGAAGGAGTATTACAATTATTAGTATTATTATTAATTATTATTTATTTTCATTTTTCTTTTTAGTTTCCTTATAAGCTTATTATTATTAGTGGGGACAAGTATAAATACTTGTTTCAACTACAGTTTTAGGTGAGACTTTTTATTATTTTTCCTAGAGAGATTTTACAGCTTTTATGGAGAACTAAATCCATTGCTTCGGATTTGAATCTTGAACCGTTTATTTAATTCAATTGAGGTATCTATTTCTTTATTCCTTAATCCCTATTCATAGTTTTACCTGTTTTAATTGATAAATCGTTTCTAGGGTTTTGAGATTTGATCACCCTCTTTTCCCTTGTAATTGATTTAATGCTAGTTTAATCTTAAGTCTGTGTCAGATTAGGATTTTTCACAAGTAGCATCTTTGAGATTTATGCACGTGTCGTGGTAAATTAAAAAGGGGGTAAAACTAGGTTTTGATCTATTTGAAAAAGAATAGTGAAATTCTTGATCTTAATTTCTTAAAGCTTCATCAATCAATATTGTGAATTTAGACTGTGTCAGTTAGGTTTAGGTATTGATTAGGGGAATAGGTGAGTGTGTCACTGCTTATAACCATTAATAAGAAATAAATAGGGATTGAAATATATTTCGGATCAAGTGAATAGGGAGGAAGGGAAAGAAATTGTGCCGATGATATTGAATTGATAAACGGGGACGGAAACAAATCTGAAGTGCTTCCCGTTAATTGTTTTACAACTTAGTTTTCTTAATTTCTGTTTTAGGAATTTAATAAAATAAATTTTAAACCCCCAATCTTGTCAAGTGACAATTGTGCAATCGAATAACCGTTCTTCAGTGGATCGACCCTGGACTTGTCCTAGCTGCAGTTTTGTAGCCGAGTAGAGTCTTGGTAATTAATTTGTAGGTGTGCGACTTTAGACCTATTAAATTTTGGCGCCGTTGCCGGGGAACGGTTTTATTTGTTTGCACTCTTATTCTTTTCTTAATCTATTTCTTTTTCTTTTTCTTGTTTTCTGTTAATTGCGCTTTATTATTATTGTTGTCTTGTGGTGTGGAACCTTTTATGGTCCATACCCGTTCTGCTAATCAACTTGCTAGTCCATTTGTTTCAGAAATTGAAAGATATTTTAGGTACAGAAGAAATTTGCAGCGGAACGAGATGAATAATAATAACGGTGGGAATGATGATGGTCCGGAGGTTGTGAACAATGGGGGTAATGGAAGAGGCAATAATAATAATCCCCCACTTTGGACATTGAGGCAAAGGATTGCTCCTAACTGGAATGAGCAACCACAAGCAGTGTTATTTCCTGATTTACCGGCTGGGGTTACTTTTGAGTTGAAGCCGGGGTTGTTGAACCAGTTGCCCCATTTTAATGGTATACCAGGGGAGAATCCTAATCAGCACATAGCTCAGTTTGTGCAGATTTGCAAGAGCATGAGGCCGGCTGCATTGCCTCTTGAGCAGTTATTACTGAGGGCGTTTTCCTTTACTCTTAAGGATAACGCGAATACGTGGTATTATCACCTGCCACCCAACAGCATTACCTCTTGGCAGGAGTTGAAGGAGGTATTTCTTGATGAGTTCTTTCCTCCAGATCAGATCAATGTCATGAAGAGAGATATCAGCAACATGGAGCAGCGGTCCGATGAATCATTATATGACTATCACAACCGGTTCTACAAGCTCTGCAGAAGCTGTCCGTATCATGGCTTTGATGATGAGCAGCTTATTGTGTACTTCTATGGAGGCTTGACTGTGCAGGACAAACGGTGGATAGATTCTGCTTGTGGAGGTAGTATTCTGAACAAAACTACCCGGGATGCAGAGCAGTTGATAGAGGAATTGGCCAAGAGCACAAGGACACATGGAAGGAGGTCTAGAGTTAGACAAGTCAGTGCAGCAGGATCGAGTGATACAACGAGTGATTTGAAGACTGAGTTGGCGAATGTGAAGAGTCTATTGAAGACATTAGTTTTGGGTCAACAACCCCATCCTTGCGGTATATTTAATGATGTGACCCACCCGACCGATTCTTGTCCTACTCTCCAGACGGATGAGGTGGTAGATGTCAATGCTATAGGGTTCAATCAACAGGGTCAGAGGCCACCGCAGTTCAATTACAACACTGCGAATAATGTTCATCCGAACCTTAGGTATGGTCCACCACAGGGACTACAGGGTTTCAAGCAGCCTTTCAATAATCAGCAGGGGTTTCAGCAGGGTCAGCAGTTTCAGGGAAATCAATATAATCAGTACAGAGCACCTGTGGGACAGCAGCAGCAGTCGCAAGGACAGTCCACAGAGGACATGGTCCGATCACTAGCGCAGAGCATGTCTATTATGAATGGAAATTTCCAGCAGTTCCAACAGGAGACTAAATCGAGCATCAGCAATTTAGAGAGGCAAGTGAGTCAGATTGCAGAGGCTGTGGTAAAAATTGAGGCTAGAGAGGCAGCAAAGACCGTGCCACCTCCGAAGCAGAATGTTAGCGCAGTATATGTGAGGCGGAAGAAGAAAGTTGATGGACAGATGGTGCCAATAGAGCCTGAACAGAAGGTTGAAAAGAGAATTGAGCCAGAATTGGAGGTGGAGAAGAAGGTGGAAGAGAAAATTCCTGAAGAGAAGTATATTCCACCCGTATTTCCTGTTTATGAGCCAGTCGTACCTTTTCCGAAAGCATTGAAGAGAGACGCCTCAAAGGAGCCTGACAAGGCTATTTTCGATACTTTCAAGAGATTGGAGGTGAACATTCCGTTTCTAGATCTTCTTCAGACAGTTCCGAGGTATGCAAAGTTTCTTAAAGAATTGTGCACTATGAAGAGAAATCAGAAGGAAAGGAGTTAGAAAAAAGTGAAAGTAGTTGAGCATGTTAGTGCGGTTTATCAGAAAAAGATGCCCAAAAAGTGTAGTGATCCGGGCATGTTCATGGTTCCTGTTTCATTTGGGGGTGGTCATGTTCATAATGCTATGCTCTATTTAGGAGCTTCAATCAATGTGATGCCAAATGCATTGTTTGAAGATCTTAAGTTGGGTAAATTGGAGGACACTAGGGTGGTAATTCAGTTGGCAGACAAATCAAACGCATACCCTAAGGGGGTGGTTAGAGATGTGGAAGTGAAGGTTGGTGATTTGATTTTTCCGGCAGATTTTTATGTGCTTGAAATGGAGATGGATTCTGAGGCTCCCATTCTCTTGGGGAGGCCATTTATGTCCACTTCTGAAACTAAGCTTGATGTGACAAAGGGCTCTTTAACCATGGAGTTTGATGGAAAAGTGGTGAGTTTTAATGTGTTTGGTGATAAGATCCTTCCCAAGAATGTGCGCAAGGTTTGTGCCATGGATTTGAGTCAGCCAATTATCAAGAATGGGGCAAAGGTAGAGAATGATGATGTTGAGTCTCCAAAAGTGAAGCCGGAGAAAAATAAGAAAGGAGAGCCATCACGGGAGAAAAAGAAAGTGAAGTCGAAAAAGAGAAAGCTTAAATGGTCTCCAACGGGGAGGCATTTCATTGAACCAAATCATCTTTTAGAGGTAACTCAAAAAGATTACTTTCATCCCCCTTACATTGATGTGTCTCATGGTTGTGGGGCCTCCCGTCCCATAACTTAGTTTATTTGGAGTATGCTATGCCGGGGGCTTACCCGACATTTGGTCTAGCTAAAGACGGTAAAGAAGGGCGGCTCACCTGGAGGCAACCCGGAATTTTCTTTGTTTTTGTTTTTGTTTATTTCTTTTTTTTTAATTATTCATTTATGTGGAATTGGTGCTACTGAGGTATTTTGTGTGGTGGTGATGTGCAGAAAATCAGTGAAGGCGGAGCAAACCGAGTGCCAAAAAAAAAAAAAAAAAAAAAAGAGTAAAGTTTTTGGAACAGGGAGCGTCCGCTCCCAAGGTGGGGGAGCGTCGCTCCCAAACTTGTCAAAAACCACGCATAGTTTCTGTCGATGGGGAGCGTCCGCTCCCAAAGTAGGGGAGCGTCCACTCCCAATATCAGTAAGTCTACTCCGGATTGGCCTTGGAAAACAAACGACATATATTTAAAAAAAAAAAAAACTCCCCTTATTTCCCCAAATCCTTCTTCCTCCTCACTTCATCACTATTTTCTCTCTCTCCCATACCCGCCATTAACACCGCCCCCACCAAAACCGTCGACCCCCCTTTTCTTTTCTTCTTCATCGTTTTCTTTTTCTCTCCTCCCTCCTCCATAAACAACCCTTCCGCCCTCCCCCATAACCGAAACTACCCTCACAATACACACATTCGGCCTCCCCCATTAACCCACCTTCTATCTCTACCCAAAAAAAAAAACCCACCAATTGCAACCCTAACACCCGAATTACACCTAACCGCCCCCTACTCCATCAATTCCGACCCCTTAATCACCCATTCCATCCATAAATTTCTCCCTTGAACCAATCAATTCAAAACGCTAGAACAACAACTATGGGGCTTTTGTCAAAAAACTATTGAAGATGGGTTTGGAGCAAAAAGGTGGAGCTAGGGGATTGTGAAAGCATTTTGAGGTAATTTTCAAAATCAATTCCTTGTTGAGCATTAAATTTCTTGGGGAGCTATGGAGGTTAGGTTGGGTTTGAACGGAGATTATTGCTTGTGTGGTGTGTGCTGGCTGTGACTGCGTGGTGTTGGTGATTATTTGTTGTTGTTATTGCATTGTGTGGTGTTGGCCAAAGTCTTTCAAAACGCCTTACATCATGAGACTTGCCTTATCTGCTGGCATCGGCGGTCTCTTGTTCGGCTATGACACTTGAGTTATATAGGGTGCCTTGCTCTACATTCGTGATGATTTTAAATCTGTAGATAGGAAAACTAGGCTTCAAGAAACCATTGTGAGCATGGCGGTGGCCGGAGCTGTAGTTGGTGCCGCCATTGGTGGTTGGATAAATGATAGATTTGGGCGAAGAATACCAATCTTAGTGGCTGATTTCTTGTTCTTTGTTGATGCTATAGTAATGACGTTGGCTCCATCCCCATGGGTTATCATTTTAGGAAGAGTGTTTGTTGGCTTGGGGGTTGGAATGGCATCCATGACCGATCCTTTGTGCATATCAGAAGCCTAGCCAGCAAGGTTCAGAGGGGCATTGGTTAGCACCAACGGGTTGCTTATTACAGGAGGCCAGTTTTTATCCTATCTCATCAATCTTGCATTTACACATACTCATGGAACTTGGCGTTGGATGCTTGGCGTTGCTGGAGTCCCAGCTTTAATTCAGTTCATGTTGCCATTGATGGTAATATCTTCCGTCTTCCTTACACTTTTGATCTTTATTATGATTTTATTCGTCACACTACACTGAGGACATTGTGAGATTGAAGCGTGGGGGAGAGGTTGATTTATGTTGTAAATTGAAAAAAAAAAGTAAATAAATAAATAAAAAATAAAAAATAATTAAAAAAAAAAATAAAAAAATAATAATAATAAAAGAGAGGCTAAGTGAAAACCCGAGAGGGCGCTTAGGCAAAAGGAGAGGGTGTGTTGAAAAAAAATGAAAAAAAAAATGAGAGGCTAGGTGAAAACCCGAGAGGGCGCCTAGGCAAAAGGTGAGGAAGTGAAACATTGCATATTCTTTACATCACCGGAGTTGGGGACATAAGGGAGGATTGGAGCGTCGGGTAGGATTATTTATTCTTGGAGTAGGAGGTTTGGTTTAGAGGCATTAGGCTAGAAAATCCTCGTTCTTTTCTGGAGATATAAGGGGGTGTAGGTGTTTTGTTACGAGGTAAAGTTTTGTGCTTAATTATAAATCATACAGAAAACTTTAGTTTTTGAGGGAGTAGTAGTGTGAGAATAGCGTGGGAGAAGTTTAGGACATTGTATTTTCCCCTAGCTTTTGATGTGTGGGCCTTAGTTTGGATGTCCCGTTTTTGCATATTTGGAGTTGGGGTCGAGCTAAGGCCATTAGTATCATTGTTATTTTTGGAGTGATAAGGAGTGGAGCCTCATTCTCCGAGTACATTGATTGAGTTGTTTGAGTTCGTTGACTTTTGATTCGGAGGATTAAAGGAGATTAGGGATCATTTTCCTCCCATGCTATCTGTTTAGACCGGCGATTTAGAGTGGGGATAGGATATTACTCAGGGACGAGTAATGGTCTAAGCGTGGGGGAATTTGATGTGGTGTATTTTGTATACATTACTTCCCTAATTTTCTAGACATTTTATCATTATTTTGATGTAATTTAGATTAGTTTTGATGTAATTTGGAGTAGACTATGAATTGGTGAGTTTGTGAGAAATCTTTGTAATTGTGAGACATATTTTGAGTGATTTTGTGTGTTCCTGCAAAAGTTTATTAATATGGAGGATGAGTTGCTATTATCAGAAGTGCAGGGACCAAACTGCGAGAAGCTGAAGTTCAAGGATCAAATTTAAAAAATAATAGAATTTCAGGGATCAAAGTGGAAATGAAGAATTTGGAAAAAGATGATGGCACGTGTGTGAGTGAAGAAATTTTGAAAATCAATTTAATTTGAAAAGGGATACATCAGTATTAGTACATTGGGCAATGCAAGTTTCCAAAAGCAATGCAATGAATGGTCTCACGTGGACCAAAGTGTGAATTGAGAAGTAGGAATTGTTTTGGAAACAAAATATTCAGTAAATCAAGGAATCAAGGAGTCATAATTGGACAGAGGCACATTGAAGCTGCACAGTTGACCGGGCTTTGGTGTGGACTGGCGTGGAATTGAAGGAGTATTACAATTATTATTATTATTATTAATTATTAATTCTTTTCCTTTTTCTTTTTAGTTTTCTTTTAGGTTTATTATTATTAATTGGAACAAGTATAAATACTTGTTTCAACTTCATAATTAGGGAGACTTTTTATTATTTTTCCTAGAGAGATTTTACAGCTTTTATGGAGAACTAATTCCATTGCTTCGGATTTGAATCTTGAACCGTTTATTTAATTCAATTGAGGTATCTATTTCTTTATTCCTTAATCCCTATTCATAGTTTTACCTGTTTTAATTGATAAATCGTTTCTAGGGTTTTGAGATTTGATCACCCTCTTTTCTCTTGTAATTGATTTAATGCTAGTTTAATCTTAAGTCTGTGTCAGATTAGGATTTTTCACAAGTAGCATCTTTGAGATTTATGCACGTGTCGTGGTAAATTAAAAAGGGGGTAAAACTAGGTTTTGATCTATTTGAAAAAGAATAGTGAAATTCTTGATCTTAATTTCTTAAAGCTTCATCAATCAATATTGTGAATTTAGACTGTGTCAGTTAGGTTTAGGTATTGATTAGGGGAATAGGTGAGTGTGTCACTGCTTATAACCATTAATAAGAAAGACATAGGGATTGAAATATATTCTGGATCAAGTGAATAAGGAGGAAGGGAAAGAAATTGTGCCGATGATATTGAATTGATAAACGGGGACGGAAACAAATCTGAAGTGCTTCCCGTTAATTGTTTTACCGCTTAGTTTTCTTAATTTCTGTTTTAGGAATTTAATAAAATAAATTTTAAACCCCCAATCTATTCAAGTGACAATTGTGCAATCGAATAACCATTCTTCAGTGGATCGACCTTGGACTTGTTCTAGCTGCAGTTTTGTAGCCGAGTAGAGTCTTGGTAATTAATTTGAAGGCGTGCGACTTTAGACCTATCAGTTGCTATCTATGTTGTCCCTAGTGTTGCAGACCAGTGTTGCCACTGGTGTTGCCATTTGGATTTGACAACACCAGAATAGTTACTGTATTTTTCACAAATAATAATGTATAAATTAATGTTTAAATATCAGTTGTTAGTCTGCTATTTATGAGCTTGATCAGGTCAACAGAAAGTGCCCAGGCGTGACTTACGAAGAGATGAAGAAAATTAAATATAAACATGTTGTTTATATGATTAATTAGTGACCAAGTAAAAGAGCTATTGTTTAGCTATTCAGGGGGAGATTAGGATAGAGTACAAGGTATCTACAGCAGAGGTGTACAAGCAAGAGAAGCCATGAAGACCAAGTCTTCTACAAATGAGGCGAGAAGAGCTAGAAAGGAGGAAACAACTTCAAGGCGGTTAGCTGATCATTTTGAGTAGGCTCCAAGTTTTGGAGGCCTATAACTTGTGCAGTCGATCTACATTTGAGATCATCCAATTCAGAAGACACAAATCTGCACAAGAAAAGAATTCTTCTCTTCAGTGTCGCCATTCAGTGTTGGCAACACTTTGTCCAACACTCGAAAAGTTTCACATATAATTTTGTATTTTTGTGAGGTTTTGAGTGTGTGTATTCAGAGAGAGTTCTTTATTTATTGTTCCTTATGTTAATGATTATTTATCATTAAGGGAACTTCTTCGACCTTGTATTGAATTCATTATATATAGAAAGGTCTTACCCTCCTGGCACTCATCAAGTTATATATTTATATAACTTGATAAAAATATATACATTAAGGGAACTTCTTCGACCTTGTATTGAAATTGTGTATTGTTATTTACTTCCGCTGCAAATTAGATTTATTTCTATTTATTTGTTGTTTTCGAATTGGTGTGTTGTTGTTAGTATTGCCAACACTAAGGACAACACTTGTGAGTTTTGTCTCACTTTGTGAGTTTCGTCTCACTTTGCTAAGCCATAGACAATTTCAATTGGTATCAGAGCCTAGCACTTGATATACTAAGTGTTTCGATCCTTTTGTCATGGCTTATGATCCTGCTAACCTTAATCAAAAGAGGTTATCGGTTTTAGATGGATCAAATTATGCTTATTGGAAGATTCGCCTTCGCTCGCATATCAAATCAATTGATCTTCGAGCTTGGTGATCTATTTTAAATGGTTATTCTGTTCCAATGCTTCCTCCGGATGACGATGGTGACGTTCAAGTCAAACCTGAATTCGAGTGGACAATTGAAGAGAATAATCTTGCTAGTTTCAATGAAGAGGCACTAAATGCCATCTATGAATGGGTTGACATGCATATGTTCAAACTCATTCAAAATAGTCCCTCTACAAAAGATGCTTGGGATACTTTACAAAGATTTTGTGAAGGAGATGGTAGTGTCCGAGAAACAAAGCTTAGGGGTCTTGCTAGTAAATTTGAAAGATTAAGAATGGGTGAAAACGAAGACATTTCGTCTTATTTTGAAAAGTTGATTGATATTTCAAATGCTTGTCAAGTATTAGGAGAACCTTTTACTAATAAACAACTTGTTTCAAAAGCCATTTGTACTCTTTCCGAACGTTTTAATATTAAAGTTTCAGCCATTGAAGAGGTCCATAATCTTTCAACTATGGACATTAATTTCTTGATGAGTATTTTAAAGAATTTCGAATTTAATTTGAATGAGCAAATCGAGGCTTCAAAAGGCAAAAACATTACTTTAAAAGTTGAATCTTCGGACACATGTGTGGATGATGAAGATGAAGCCTTCGAGGAGTTAGATAAGAATACTAGTGTAGCTTTACTTGCAAAGATATATAACTCCATGCTTAGAAAATTTAACAATGTGTAGGTAAAAGCTAAAGACCAACCGTCCAAAATGTCTAGTTTTGTGCCAAGAAGATTTCCTTCTTTGAACCAAAAAGACACCTTACCTAGACGAGCTTTCTAAGAAAAGTCTCGGTCCGACCCCAAACACATTGAATCTATTCAATGTCATGCTTGTTCCAATTGGGGTCATTATGCCAATGAATGTGCTAATACCTTGAGAAAGGCGGGCGAAAATATGTGGGTGTCTCTTAGTGATGGAGTGGAGGAAGGAACGGAGAAAGGTGAAAAGGTCGAGCAAGTAGTTATGTTGGCTACGGTAGAGGAGCTGCCTTCGACAGAAGGTGTTGCCTCAAGTGTTGTCCCAGATATGACAACACCTGACACAAGACTTGTGACTTCTTCAGAAAGTGTTGCCTCAAGTGTCGTCCAGGAAATGGCAACACTTGACACAATACTCAGCAGGTATAATTCTTTAAATGATATTAGCTTGCATGGTTCTGTTGATCTAAATCCAGAGGAGTCTATAGAGGATGAACTTGATAAAGATGAGTTCATTCATGAATTAAAAAACCTCTATAAGTCCCTCCTCGTAGAATGGAAAAGGAGAACAAGATGGTGGTATTCTTGAAAAAGGAAAATCATGACCTTAAAGACTCCTTGATTCGGCTAGAGGTTCAACTCAGTAGGAGAGATTTGGATCTTGATAAACTTAAGGCCAAACTCAACCTAGCCGAATCCACCTTCAAAAAACTCAACACGAGTTCATCCAAATTGGATGAGATACTCAACTTGAGTAAGCCTCTTAAAGCTGGTCTTGGGTTCCAAGAATCACTAGAAAATATTACTTCTTCCTTGTTTGATGTTGAAACTAAAAATCGTTTTGTAAAAGAATAAGTCAAGGAAAAGGGTAGTACTTCTAGTGATACTTCTGATCAATCCATTGAGTGTGAATACTGTCATAGACCTGGACATAAAAAATCAGATTGCTTTATTATTCAAAAGAAAATGTCCAGTTTGCAAGTGTTGCCTCAAGTGTCATCAAAATCTCAGGACAACACTCGAGACAACACTGGTGGACAGAAGTTCAGATTTTCAAAAAAGGCTTGGTTACCCAAAGAAAAACTGAAATGCTATGTTGTGTACACTGCTTTAAGGACTAACATTTCAGGTGTTTGGTACTTTGATAGTGGTTGTTCACGTCACATGACGGGAACAAGATCATTCTTAACAGAGTACCAACCTATTCAAGGAGGCTCAGTGACTTATGGTGGTGGAGGCAAGAGTGAAATAATTGGAAAAGGAACACTTGATATCATTGGTTTTCCTCCTTTAAAAAATGTCTTGCATGTAGATGGTCTACTTGCTAATTTAATTAGCATTAGACAATTATTTGATGACAATTTGGAGGTAAAATTCAATAAAAATACCTGTGAAGTGTTTGATAATACTAACTTTTTGTGTCATGACTGAAACAAGGTCTATCTTGTTGGTAATAAACTAGTGTGCAATTTGACGAAACTTGATGACATAAGGTTATGGCATCAAAAGTTAGGTCATTCTCATTATAGGAATATTGAGAAGATTATCAAACTCAATGCCGTCAAAGGTGTTCCTAAATTAAACCTCAAAGACACCATGTTGTGTGGTGACTACCAAAAGGGTAAGCAGACTCATGTTGCTCACAGTGTTGGACAACACAATGAGCAACACTCAGGAACAACACATTGTTTTCAGCTTTTATATATGGACTTGATGGGTCCTATTGAGGTAGAAAGCTTGGGAGGTAAGAAGTATGTTTATGTTATAGTTGATGATTTTTCTAGGTTTACATGGGTTTATTTTTTAAGAGAAAAATCTAAAACTTTTGATAAATTTACTCACTTAGTTTCTAAAATCAAAAACATGTTTTGTTCTTCTGTTTTTCGAATAATGTCAGATCATGGTAGAGAGTTTGAAAACATCTCCTTCTCTACATTTTGTAGTAAAAAGGGGATACACCATGAATTTTCAGCACCCAAAATACCACAACAAAATGGTGTTGCTGAAAGGAAATATAGGACTCTGTTAGAGATGGCTCGTGTTATGCTAATTTCTAGGAATATTTCTAAAGAATTTTGGGCCGAAGCATTAACCAAAGCCTGTCACACTACGAATAAAGTTTTCTTAAGACCCGGTACAACTATGACACCCTATGAGATTTTGAATGGAAAGAAACCTATCGTTCACTATTTCCACGTCTTTGGGTATTTGTGCTATATTTTAAATGACCGGGAATACTTAGGAAAACTAGATTCTAAGAGTGACAAAGCTATATTTCTTGGCTACTCTCAAAACACTCATGCTTATTGAGTCTATAATTTGAGGTTAAAAGTGATTCAAGAGTCGGTAAATATTGAATTTAACGATTGCTTGAGTGCCACAGGAGAACCAGCCGAAGATATACCTCTGACTTTGCTGGAAGAAGTTGAACAAAGGGCTGGAAAAGAAACTGGATCAACCAGTACATCCATAGATTCGGGTGTTGCCCCAAGTGTTGCCCCTGAAATGGCAACACATGAGGCAACACTGGAGAACAGAACAGTGGCCAGAGATGCTGAAAGTAGTGACTCAGAAGAAGAAGATGGTTTGGTGTACCATCAAGGCAGAAGAGATCCCCCAACAAGAATTAAAAATTATCATCCCACTACTCAGGTAATTGGTGATGTTAATGAAGGGGTTCGAACAAGAAATAAGGAGCCAGTTGACTATAGAGATATGGTAAGGTACGTGTATATGTCCTCCACATACTCCAAGGTAACACACTCATGTTTCGTTTCTTCTCTTGAACTTAAGAATGTGATTGAGGCTTTAAATGATAATTTCTGGATACAAGCTATGCAAGAAGAGCTTGAACAATTTACCAGTAATGAGGTTTGGTGTTTAGTTCCACGTCCTTTACATACAAATATAATTGGTACTAAATGGATTTATAAAAATAAATCTGATGAATTGGGTAATATTGTTCGTAATAAAGCTCGTCTTGTGGCTCAAGACTATACACAAGTGGAAGGAATCGACTTTGACGAGACCTTTGCACTTGTGGCTAGAATTGAGTCAATAAGACTTCTTTTTGCTTTAGCCTTCTACCTTAAAATCACATTGCACCAAATGGATGTTAAAGTGGCTTTCTTGAATGGGTACTTAGATAAAGAAATCTATGTTGAGCAACCTAAAGGGTTTGAAGACCCATTCCACCCAGATCATGTATACAGACTTGATAAAGCCTTATATGGCTTGAAATAAGCTCCTCGTGCATGGTATGGGCGTCTAACAAGTTTCCTTCTTGAATATGGATTTGTTAGAGGAGAAGCCGATAGGACATTATTTATTCTTAGGGAAAATAAAGATCTTGTCATTGCTCAGATCTATGTTGATGATATAGTTTATGGATCCATACAAAATTGTTTACAAAATTTTGTGGAAGCTATGACAACAATTTTCGAGATGAGCATGATAGGTGAACTTAATTATTTCCTAGGATTGCAGGTAAAACAGTAAGATGATGGAATGTTCATCTCTCAGAGCAAGTATGCTAAGAGTCTGGTGAAAAGGTTTGGATTGGAGAGTGCAAAGAGCTCAAAAATACCTATGGGATCATCTCTTAAGGTAACCAAAGATCAGGCAGGGGAGGATGTTGAACCAACTTTGTATAGATTCATGATAGGTAGTCTTCTTTATCTTACTGTCAGTCATCCCGATATTATGTTCAGTGTAGGTGTGTGTGCTAGATATCAGTATGCTCCTAAAATTTCTCACCTAAATGTTGTCAAGAAAATCATTAAGTATGTGTCCGGGACTAGTGAATTAGGAATCTGATTCACCGAAGACACTAATACCAACTTGGTTGGTTTTAGTGACTCTGATTGGGCAGGGGATATAGATGATAGAAAGAGCACTAGTAAGGCTTATTTTTTCTTGGGTAATAATCTTGTGTCGTGGTACAGTCGCAAGCAAAACTCTCTCTCTCTCTCTCTCTTTCTCTCTCTCGACTGCTGAATCTGAGTATGTAGCAGCCGGGAGTTGTTGTTCACAGCTGATATGGTTGAAACATATGCTTTACGACTATGGTCTTGATATTAATATCTTGACCATGTATTGTGACAATTTGAGTGCCATAAACATTTCCAAAAACCATGTACAACACTCACGCACTAAACATATAGATATCCGCCATCACTTTTTGAGAGATTTAGTAGAAAAGGACTTGATCCAAATAGAGCATATTGATACTAAACATCAACTTGCTGATATTTTGACCAAAGCCTTGGACCATGACAGATTTTCAAGTTTAAAAAAATCTCTTGGTTTGTGTTTTCTATAAATCTGTTGTTTCAAGAGTTGTCGTCTGTGTTGCCAACACTGACAGCAACACTGTGTATTTGTTGTATATTATATATTAAAATAATAATAATAATAAAAAAAATATATAGTTTAAACCAAATGGGGGCATTTACTAACCTTTTTGTTCTAGCATGTGTATATACTTTAGATTAACATTTTTGATAAAATACCCCTTTGTGCTTAAAGTGACAAAGTCACTTATGTTGTTGTTGATATTTAAAAAGGCAAGGCTTGTTAAAATACTCCCAAAGTAACTCGGGGCACGACGTTCGCTACGACGATGCTTCCTTGCCAAAGCGGGAGTATAATGTAGTTGTTTTATACTGAGTATTAGGGACATGGAGCTCGCTACTACAGTGTACCCTACTTGAAAGGTATAAAACTTACTACTTATAGTTTTATAGTTTTACACTTTAATAAAAAAAACTCGGGGCACGGAGCTCGCTACTACGATGCTTCCTTGTAAATAAAAAAAGTGTAAAGTTTGCTTAAAATTGCCTAAGGAATGATATGTTATATATGTTAAAAAATATCAAGGGGATTTTATTCAAAATTTTGTCTTTTGTGTTACACAACATTCCTAGCAACACATTAGTAGATGCTACATTATTTTTTTATTTTTTATTTATTATTTTTGTTAATTAAATTTTGAATTTCCAAAAGTCTATTTTCTTATATTTAGAGTTTGCGAAATTTAAAATGTTTTTAGCAAAAATATTTAATTTTTATCTAACTAATTGTAATTTCGAAATGTCTATTTTTTAAAATTCATTTTCTTTTGAATTTTGAAAAATAAAATTTTATGGATATTTCTAAATTTATTTTTAGTTATTATATTTTTAAAAAAATGAAAAAAAAATTAAAAAAATTACATGTTTAAAATGGCGGATAACAGTGTGAGTTTGTTGGGATAAAGGGATTTAATTTGAGTTGAAATTGTCAAATCAACTAAAATCACTCACTATTCACTCATTTAATTACTCCCCTCCTAAACCCTCTTCCTCTCTATCTCTCTCATCTCGTCTCTCTCTCTATTCATAAACCCTCTTTCCCCTGTTCCTCTTCGTCTTATTCCCTTCGATCGTCCATGGCTAGCCCCTTAAAATCACCTCAAATTATATCCCCCATGGACATTTCGCCTCTAGCTCCTTCTAGTGTCGCTTCGAATGTCGCCATTCCAATGGAGACATCTCCGACGACACTCTTAGCAACACCCTCAACCTCTCCAAGTTTAGACATCATTGTCTACAACCCTCTTCAAATTCCAACTCCTGTAAGTCTTCCTGAAGCTACCCCTTCCATAGAGCTCACTTTTGCACCCCAAAAGAAAACCAAGAAAAGAAAAGTGGTTGATACTGCTTCGTCATTTAAGGGTGGAGTTTGTCGCCAATCCGAGAGGATTAAGACCTTGTTCAGGTCTAAAATCCCATCCAACACAGCTGATGATCCAGTTAATGTGGAAGATAGCTCAAGCGATTCGCTCAATATTTCGTCCGAAGAAGGTTCGAACCCAATGATCAAAGAAACCAAGGAGCCTTCATCTTCTTCAGATGAGGATGAGGAAGCATGGCTTGAGGATGAAGAAACCCTAGCACAAGCCCAGTTTCGGGTAGCAAAGAGACAGAAAGTTCAAAAGAGTGTTGCCCCAAGTGTTGCCAATCCAATGGCAACACCTGAGACAACTCCAGCAGCCAAGTCCAAGCCACAGTCAAGCTCTCCATCTTATTCTCCCATCTCATGGCCTGAGGTAACTACTCCTACTCATTCTCACGAATCCAAATCAGATTATGAATCATTTGGTTACTATGAACGTCCATTTCTCTCGAACGAATTCTATTGTTAATCAAATTTGGATAAGTGGGTTGAAGACTCAGATAAAAGAATTCTGAATGAAAGGAACATTAATGTGAATCAGTTTAAGAGTCTAGGGGTATACCAATTTCTGGAGGATAGAAACTGTTTGCCTACTGTTACTAAGGTTTCATTTTATGTCGAAAGCGTGGTTAGGAACTTTTTTGCTCATCTTAGGGAGGACATAGATGATAGGAACACTCCTCATTATGGAAAAATTTTTGTTAGGGGTAAAATTTATGATTTTAATCCCTCTGTCATCAACAAATCCTTTAGCCTCCCTAGTATTGAAGATGAGTGTTTGGATGTCGAGCCTAATACCCTAGCTAGCTTTCTGACTGGTGGAAGAATTTTTGTGTGGAGTGACCATTTCAAAGCAACCCATCTTTCTTCTTTGTTTAGTGTGCTTCACAAGATTTGTATTGCAAATTGGCTCCCGGCCAATGAAAACACGGTTACATTTGAGCAAGCCACTTTGTTGTACAAATTGGGTAAGAAACAGAGAGTCAACTTCGGAAGGTTGGTGTTTTCTCACCTTGCTGCACGGGCCAAAAAGAAGAAAACCTCCTCTTTCATTTTCCATTCCCTCATTTATAATGTCCTTTTGTTCCAAAATCTCAAACCATGGAATGCGGACAATATCTCTGAGAATCCTATTTTCTATAAGATTAGTATACATTTTACTGAAGGAGATAGGCACAGAGATTTGCCCTGGATTTTGGTTACAACAGCTCCTCCAACGGCTGCCCCTGCTACCAGTGTCGCCCCAAGTGTTGCCCCTGAGATTGGCAACACTCCAAGCAACACTGCTCCTTTTATGATAGATGCTGCTATGGTACTGAATTTTTTCAATAGGCAGGTGAAGCACATCGATTCAGTTATGCAGGGGTGGTTGGATATGCGGACAGACATGATGAACATGGTGGAATTGATTTCTTCCAAAATAGGGGGAGATCAATCAAGGCCAAGGCATGATCGTGATGGAGCTGGACCTAGTGGCACGAATGCAGCTGAGGGAGGTGAAGAAGGAGCTGGTAATGCAGAAGGTTGTATGGTTATGGTTGATTTGGTGGTTGGTTTCAAAAATAATTTTATTTGTTTTAATTTGGTTTGTGATGTTTAAACAATTTTAATTCTGTTTTTTTTTCTTTGTTTCGGCTGAAATTTTCTTCAAACTAAGTTGGTTGGTTTGCTAAACATTTGGGTGGTTGTTTGAAATTATTAATAATTATTTTGCTTAGTTATTAATTTCGTAATTAAGGGGGAGTTTAAATAGTTTAGGGGAGATATATATATGTGACTATGTTTCCCTTAAGGTTGATGTTGCCACTCGTGTGAGTGTGATACTTTGGTTGAAAAATATTTTAACATTGCCTGAAAGTTGATGTTGTCACTAATGAGGTTGTGGCATTTTTTGACTTTTGGTTAAGTATAACTAACTGTTTTGTAAAGGACATCACGTTGGTATTTTGTGAAGAAATCAGTAACTAAGGGGGAGATTGTAAATGTTAGAACATGTGTTGCCATGTATGTTGTCCCTAGTATTGCAGACCAGTGTTGCCACAGGTGTTGCCATTTGGATTTGGCAACACCAGAATAGTTACTGTGTTTTTCACAAATAATAATGTGTAAATTAATGTTTAAATATCAGTTGTTAGTCTGCTATTTATGAGCTTGATCAGGTCAACAGAAAGTGCCCAGGTGTGAGTAACGATGAGATGAAGAAAATTAAATATAAACATGTTGTTTATATAATTAATTAGTGACCAAGTAAAAGAGCTATTGTTTAGCTATTCAGGGGGAGATTAGGATAGAGTACAAGGTATCTACAGCAGAGGTGTACAAGCAAGAGAAGCCATAAAGACCAAGTCTTCTAAAAATGAGGCGAGTGGAAACAACTTCAAGGCGGTTAGCTGATCATTTTGAGTAGGCTCCAAGTTTTGGAGGCCTATAAATAGTGCAGTCGGTCTACATTTGAGATCATCCAATTCAGGAGACACAAATCTGCACAAGAAAATAATTCTTCCCTTCAATGTCGCCATTCAGTGTTGGCAACACTTTGTCCAACACTCGAAAAGTTTTACATATAATTTTGTATTTTCATGAGGTTTTGAGTGTGTGTATTCAGAGATAGTTCTTTATTTATTGTTCCTTGAGTTAATGATTATTTATCATTAAGGGAACTTCTTCGACCTTGTATTGAATTCATTATATATAGAAATGTCTTGCCCTCCTGGCACTCATCAAGTTATATATTTATATAACTTGATAAAAAATTTATTTCTTGTGTATTGTTATTTACTTCCGCTGCAAATTAGATTTATTTCTATTTATTTGTTGTTTTTGAATTGGTGTGTGTTGTTGTTAGTGTTTCCAACACTAAGGACAAAACTTGTGAGTTTCGTCTCACTTTGCTAAGCCATAGACAATTTCAACGTCCAACTTGTATGATTCTAGTTAATCGAGAGAAGTACCTAGCGGAGAATCTCGATTAACAGAACCATATAAAGGAACTAGGTTTCATTGATCACGAGAGTAGTTCAATGGCCTAGGGGTGTTCCTTGAATGGAAAGTACATAGATTTCCGAACATTAATGGATCCTTACTAATTATGGGTCATCGAGAGATAGTGCATAATTAGGGAAGGATACAAACACTACTTGCTTGATCGTGAGAAGTAGTGTAGGCTTAATGTACCATCCTTGATTTCGATGAGTATTTATATTTTCAAAGACATGACTAAATGATGAATAATTGACTAAATGATTTTCAATCCCGATAATGCTTCCATTTATAAGAGTTTTAACTAAAGTATTTTCTGTGTATGTTCTTATCATTTTCTTAATTCAAACTATAGTTTTCCCAATCTCATCTTTATTTCTTAAGTAAAAGCAAATATATCCCAAAGTAAACCCTGTACTCGTGGGATCGACCCGTACTTTCATTCGCTATATTACCATAGCCCGTACACTTGCGGTATTAAAAGAACCGTTAAGTAATTGAAGCTATCAAGTTTTTGGCGCCGTTGTCGGGGACAACGGTTTACTTTTTTGTATTTGTCTTTACTACATAAAATTTTTGTTTTTAATTTTGTTTTAGTTTTTACTTCCGAAAATCTGTTACATTTAATTTTCTTATTGAGTGTTCTTGTAGTGTATGAAACGAACACGGATCTTCTTTGACAACTTTGATCCGGAACCCGAAAGAAGCTTTCACGAAAGGCTAAGAAAACTCAAGGAAACATTGAATAAACACATGGCGGAAGAAGAGCCAGCAACACTCCTACGGGACTTCGTCAATCCGAGTACCCCGAAAACTAGATCTCCCATAGTTGTACCGAATGCTAATGCGGCCAACTTTGAAATTAAGCCGCAGCTACTTCATATGGTTATGAATAACCAATACAGCGGCATTGCTTTCGAGGATCCACACCTACATGTCCAAACATTTTTGGAATACTGTGACACAACTCGCATTCAGGGTGTCACACCGGAAGCAATCAGAATGTGCCTTTTCCCATTCTCTCTAAAGGATAATGCCAAACAATGGTTGAACTCGGTCCCCCAAAACTCTTTAACAACATGGGACCAAGTTCAAGAAGCTTTTCTAGGGTGTTTCTTCCCACCAAGCAAGACCGCCCAGATTTGTACAAAGATCATTAATTTTTGCCAAACAGGAAGCGAAACATTGTAAGATACTTGGGAACGTTTCAAAGATCTCCTAAGGATGTGCCCCCACCATGGGCTCGAAAAGTGGTTGATAGTTCATACCTTCTATAATGGTCTCACATTCAAGACTAGAGAGACCATTGATATCGCTGCAGGAGGAGCATTGATGAACAAAACTGTTGATGAGGCATACGACCTCATTGAGAACATTGCATTGAACCACTATCAGTGGTCAAACGAGAGAGAGAGCAACAGCAATGCACTCCAGGTAAGTATAATGTAGATGCCGTTGCTCTTCTCTCATCTAAGGTTGTCATGATTCTGAAAAAAATTGAAAATCTTAATGTCAATCCCGTGGCTAATGTCAATATTTTGTGTGAACTATGTGGGTCTAACGCACATAGTACGGATTGTTGTGATTTTCTTGACACTACTTCTAGTGATCAAGTGAATTTTGTTAATTCTTTCGGGCAGAAGGGGGGAATGTATTCAAATACATATAATCCCGAATGGAGGAATCACCCCAACTTCTCCTATAAGAATAACAATATTCTAAATCCGCAACCATCCACACAACCCTCGGGATTCACATCAAAGAATTTCAATAATAATTCGAATTCATTTCCTCCTAAATCAAAATTAGATCTTTTGATGGCCTTTGTAGTTGAAAATAAAAATGCTCAAGAAAAGACTAATAATGAGTTTAGGGAATGTTTTAAATTGTTGAATGCTAGGTTCGATAACCTAGCAGCGCATAATAAGATGCTCAAAAATCAACAAGCTCAGTAGGCCATCCCAATGAATAGACCACAAGGGAGTCTTCTCGGTCAACCTCAAAGGCCGAATGAGCATGTTAGTATAGTGAACACTAGGAATGAAAATGAATTGCTTAACATATGCCCTAGTGAAGATGATTTTAGTCCGATCCCATCGATGATTGAGACTAATTCGGGTACAAAATCCCCTAGAGAATTAAACAAGGATTACACCGAACTTCTAGAGAACTTGGATGCTATTAATGTACAGGAACGACTTTGTACTAATTATTTCTAATTGCGCTGTTACCTTGTTTTTACTTGTGACAGTATAACACCAGTGAAGAGAAAACAGACATTGTCACAAACATGGCTGTGATGTTTGAGATCCTTAGAGAGAAGAGGACAGTAAAACTGGAAAAGCTCTTATTAAACAGAAAATCCTTTGCTCAAACAGTCGAGAACTTGTTTGATATGTCTTTCTTGGTCAAAGATGGACGGGTTTTGATAGTTGTGGATGAGAAAGGCTCTCATCTTGTTTATGTTTTTAGTGTATTTAGATATGAGTTCTAGTAGAGCGGGCAGGAAGACACGCCTGGTGTACACATCTATTACTGGGATGCAACCGTCCCGATCTGATACCGGTGCTAGCGGTGATGGTGATGCCGACCTTACACATAGTAGTATCAGCTCCTCCTCTGGGGCCGTTACTACTATGAGTCCTACTCCTATCAATTTTGAGGGGAGGGCGTTTCTCTGGATATCGCCACATTATGCACAGTAAGTAACTCTTCATTAATTTGATATAAGTTGGTTCATTTTTGTTTTATATATAATTCATTATTTAAGTTAAAATATTATTGTATAAATATACTTGGCAGGTTTGTAGGTGCATACCCTACCCCCGGGATAAGGATTGGGTAGTATTGGCGGTCTCGGGCCATGCAAGAGTTTTGGCCCAACTGGAAATCATTGCCACAGGAGGAGAGGGAGTATGCTTGGGAGGAGTTTAAGGTAATGTGATAATGGTTTTTATTTAAAACCTAAATGTTAGTTTGTTATTAAAATGTTATAATTAACAATGATTATACTCTTTTAATTTTATAATGTTATCATTATATGTTGTAGTTGAAATTTACATGGACTGAGGACATAGACGAGGGGATGGTTAAACAAATTTTCATGGTGCAGTGTCAGAAGTTATTTCGGGATCATATTGGTAACATATTTATCTATCCTTAATTAGTTTAATAAACAATGATTATACTCTTTTAATTTTATAATGTTATCATTATATGTTTATGCGATATTCATATTTTTAATAGGTAACACGAAGTCTCGATTCTATACTCAGCGGCTGGTGAAGGATTAGCGCCCGAGACACCGACTTGGATGACCGAGGAGGTGTTTCGTAGATTTTGCGAACATTGGTCGTCGGAAGGGGCGGTAACGATCGCCCAAAAGGCTCGGGAAAATAGAGCGGGCTCCTCGGGGTCGGCGACAAAGCATACGATGGGGACGATCAACGTCGCCGAGCATCATATGCGCATGGTATGTATGTTAGTGTAATTTCATTTTTTTTGCTTTACTTTTAAAAATATTGTGTTTTGAACCATTGAGTCCAAGCTTTGTTTGGGTTGTTCTTTTCAGTCGGTATTAGTTATATGTGAATGATAATATAAGGCTGCTTTGGGAAGTTTCTTTAGTTTGTAATCTGTTATAATCAAAGTTTAGTTCTTTAAATGAAGTTGAATTTAAATTAACCATCTATTAGAAAATATAAATAAACAAAGAGACCAAAGTACATTTTACAAGAGGGTAGAAATAAAATTTCACCTTGAAGCTGATGTAACAAGGATGCTGGGGAATAGAACTTCATAATCTCTTCTTTTTGCCTCATCATGTCATTTAACTTCTCCTGAGCAGTAGCCAACTCAGTTGTCCTAATTATTCTACACTTTAGCACAAGAAAACATTAGGTAGTAGACCTTCATGATCGCTACTATGATAGCTTAAAAATAAATTCAGTGGAAAAACAAGTAAGAGATCTTGCCTGTTGTTGTTGTTTCGTTGTTCTTCATTTCGTTATTCTGTTTCGTTGTTGATGTTTCATTGTTCTTTGTTGTTCGCTTCATTTCTTCATGTTGTTGTTCTTTGTTTTTGTTTACGCCGTTGTTCTTTGTTGTGTTGTGTTGATGGTGATGGGTGGCAGGTGGTTGTGTTAATGGTGGTGGTAAATGTGTTGGTGATGATGGGAGGCGGATGGTGGATTGGTGCGCTGGTGGTGGTGGTAGTTTGGTGGTAGGTGGTAGGTGTTGTTGATAAAAAAGTTAAATGTTAGTAGTAAATAATAATTCAAATACCTTTAAAAAAATCAAGTAATAAGTTCTACATAAGGATGCTGACATTAATGTTTCTTAATAGTGAAAATATTCTTTGCTATTTTTTTAAATATTTTATCATTACATACTTCTTCAATAAAATTAAATGGTTTAACATGACTTAATAGAAATTCAAAAAAAAAAATATAGGAATAAAGTTAGAAACTAACTTGATTAGTATAGGACTCTTTGAGAAACTAACTTTATCATTATATACTTCTGTTGATATTTGTTAGTCAAATATATAAATAGATTTACTTTAATGATTATAGGAAAAGGAACATGGCCCCGATGTCGGTTTTGTGGATGTGTTCGTTAGCACGCATGTTAGAAATCCTACATCCGCCGATCAACCTCCGCAGTGGGTTGATGATCGATCTGCATCGGTCTTTGTAAGTAAACTATCATTAAAATACTTGCTTTTGAATATGTAAATTTATTTATATATATTGTGTATATGATTATATTTGTTTGTTTTATTTTGACAGAATACATATCTTGCCGCCGTTACGCCGGAAGGTACTCCTCCCGGCCAGCCCATTCCATTCGTGCCTGAAGTTTGGCAAGCGGTCACCTCAGATGGACATCCAAAGAGAGGAGACCAAGTGTTAGGGATGGGGGATCGCGGGCTGCAATGCCCATCGTCGTCGATCGGCCATCGCTCAAATGTGATCAGGCCCGATCCTCAGTATGTTTCGAGGATCTCCTCTCTGGAGGCAAAGTTGGATGAGGAGAGATGCTTGGTTGCGCAATATCGGGAGGAGACAGAGGCAAAGTTGGCTGAGGAGAGACGCTTGACAGAGGAAAAGTTGGCTGAGGAGAGAAGCTTGGCTGCGCAGTATCGGGAGGATACAGAGCGTCAAATTGAGTTGATGATGGCCCAGATGCACAATATGCAGCATCATGGGTATTCCCACATGTACTCGAGTACCGGCTCCCCTTTTTTTATAATGTTTTTTTTTTCACTACTCACACACACCCCCACTCACACACACACACACAGAAGCGCCTAGGAAATCCTAGGGAGAGAAAGCCTTCCCTCTAACTTCTGGGGGGGGGATCGAACCCATGACCTCCAGGTTGGAAGACATGAGCTCTGGCTCCCCTTATGACTCTATTGCCAGGAGTCCTTTCCAGTCTCCCCCCGTCCCTTCCCCAGATGTGATTTTGTGAACCCTCGATTTGGTACTGTACTTTAATTTGTGATGTCCCGATTTTGTACTATTTTATACTTTCTTGTAATAACATTTGTGATGTCCGCATTTCAAGTCTCCTCTCCCTCCCCCTCCCCACGATTTGGTACTAGGATGTTCCGATTTACAGTCTCCCCCACCCCCCCCTCGCCCCCACCCCCACCCCCTGATTTGGTACTGTATTTTGATTTTTTGATTTATAGTTTTAGTCGTATCAATTGTTATATCAGGTACAAAAAAAATATTACAATTAATATTTATTACGGCAAATTGCAATTTAGGGCCTGAAGTCGAGGGGGGTGTTCTTGAAACGGGGCCCCATATCTAAATTTTTTCAAATCAGGGCTCAATATCTAAAATTTTTGTCAGTTAAGGGCTTTTTGACGATTTTCGTTAAAAATATGGTTAAATAGCATGTGCCACTCACGTGATTAACTGATTTGGTTAGTTTGCATTGATATTTAAATTTAAGGGTCTAAGTGAAATAAATTAAAAGTGGGGGTGAAATAAATAAAATCAGCCACAAATAAACCCAGACGTGATTAAGCCACCCACTACCATTTGATTATCATCACTACCCAACCATCACCATCATTCATTTGCCTCCACCGCCCAACCATGACCACCATCCAACCACTACTTCTTTCCCAACTAAATTAAAACCCATCACTTAACCAAACAAAATAAAACCACACCAAAAACCAAAATAATTAAACCCAAAACTGAATTCCAATTTATGAAAATCCAAAACTCCAAATCCTAAACCCAGATCTGAAATAATAAACTCAAACCACCATAACTTCCACCACTACAAATGAATATTCACACATCATTACATGCACATGAACCAGATCTGGAAAGGGAGAGGTGGGGGAAGATGATGATGGCTGGGAAGTGGAGACGTCAAATGGGCAACGAGGTGACTGTGAGTACCCTAATCCAATTCGCGACCCAATAAAAGTGTCGTTTACACAATAAAAGTACACTGGGGCATTTTGGTAAATTTTAGTCCATTCCGAGACTTCCGGGAGATTTTTATAAGTTTCTTGCTAAGGAAATGTCTTTCGGTCTTTTTTCCATGCAGAAGGACCTTTGGGGTATTAATTCTGTTTGGACCTATAAGAAATTATCCAAGAAGGGTCCAGAATTCGACACCTTGCATGTTTCTAGAAGGAAAACGGTTATGCCTCCTTCTGTAGTGCGACATAACGAGCCATGTCGATCATTCCAGACTGCCACCTTGTAGGTTTCTAAAAGGAAGACAGTTATTCTCGTTATGTCGTGCGACATAAGTAGCCATTCCTATGCAGGCTATAAATAGGACCTTCCTCCTCTCATTTTGGGGCCCTTTTTCGACTCCATAGTGTTACTCTGCCCAAATCACTCCAGATACACACACCAATCCCTAAAAACACACACAATTTACCTAAATCTCTCACAATTCTCTCTCTCTCTCTTTCTCTCTCAATCCAAGCCAATTCATACACCACCATTTAGATCATTGATCCTTTATTCCTTATGAGTTCAAGTTAGTTCTGTAGCTGAGAGCAGAAGATCTTTATACCTAACTTGGTATAAGGATTGAGGATCTACAAGGGTAACATCCTTATCCCCCTCCCCTCTCTCTATTCTCATCATTCAATGTAATTTCTATAATTGATCTGCTGATTTGTCATTAACTATGCCATGTTTTAGTCTCTAAATGTCTCTATATCTGTGTGTATGTGTTTGTTCTTTGTTGATCTTCATTTCTTCTATATGATGTTAGTCTAAACATGAGGATGAGTATGAATCTTCCATATTCATACTCATCTAAATGTTATTAACCCTTTGTGAGGTCTCTGTAACCTGGTTATAGCCTTAGTCAATATCCAATTATCCTTTGATCTTTAATTGTAAGCATTTTGTAAAGCTTCTGCAAGCTGGCACGTCTCGTCGTGCGACAGATCTAGCCATTACAGATCCTGTGTCGTGCGACATACTAAGCCATATTGCAGAGGTTAATTTCAGTTGTAAGTAACTAGCTGGTCTTTATGACCTATATATATGTTGTTCTTCTTCTTTGGCATCTCTCAGTTTTGTCCATGTAATTTCTCCCTGTGAAACCTCTGCAAAAGGCCAGTACTGTCGGGCGACACACCTAGCCAGTCTAGATCCTGTGTCATGCGACTTTACAAGCCATTTACAGAGGTCATTTCCAACTGTAAGTACCTTTCAAAATTCTTTGCAATTGGGGTTGTGGCTCCCTCAAACAGCTCACAGATTGTATTTCTCTCCCTTCCAGCGAGGTCCCAAGTTTGCAAAAGCCGCTCGCCGCGTTCTGCGCGCGATCCAGGTAATTTCAGTTGGCGACTCCGCTGGGGACCGAACATGTTTTTTTCAAAACTCTTTCATTTAAAAAAAATATTATGTGGGTCAAACTTTAGTTTACCCTTCCTTGTTTTCGTGTATGTGTGTTTCTCAAAACATCGAGTTGTTTTTTTAAAAAAGAGGTTGCATTTTCATCTCGTTCAAAATCATAACATGTTCGTGCATTTCCGTTCATATTTGATTTTTGTGCTATATTATGAATTGCGCATAAATTCTTTAAAACGCATTCTGAAAATCTCTATTTTACTCAGAAAAAAGAATTTAGTGACCGCACACTACTTGCACTGCTGCCTCGGTACACCGCACGCTACGCGTACTTGCTGCCTCGGTACACTGCACACTACAACCCTCAACCCGGGATGACCATTCAGTTGCAGCTTGATTGGTCTGCCATACACCTTTCGAGCGCGCACGGGGTCATCCCAAACAGCCCATCCTAGCCCGTGTAATCCATGCACTCTTTGTGTCACACTTCGTCCAAGACCTTGGTTGGTTTTTGGCTTAGTTCGTGTCATAAAGCCTAAGTGTATGCTTTTACGCCGATCTCCCTCACAAGTCAAACTTAAAAGTTGAGATTGAAGGTCGTTCCCTACCCGAAGTCTTAGCTTTTCAGCCTTGACTTTGACGCGGAGCCGCGCAAAAAACATACACAAAGGTTCAATGTGACGTCGTGTCATCAAACCCTCAACGTATGCACCATGCCACCCACAACTTGGCCAACGCCAAAAGCTAAGGCCCCTCGCGTAAGGGAGTCAAGAGAGGTCATGCTGAAATTTCGGCACGATTTCTGCCTTAACTTAAGAATGTTGACTTCGACTGTGACCCGCATGTCACATACGTTGAAAGTTTACATGTGTAGCGTTGTGAGAAAGAAATTCTTATTCCTTTTATTTTTTATGAGTCGCCACCTATATTATTTGATTGGAAACATAGAAAAACCATTTGAAAGAGATTTGAGTTCGGGGCTTAGGTTATGAAATGGGTAGGTTTAGAAGGCATCCATTTCATCCAATCCGGAGATCGGTCTTGCTAAAGAAAAGAGAGGTTTTTAAAAGAAGAAGTAAAAAACGAATCTAAATACTACAAATAAAGGTCCATTTGACGAGGTCAAACGGAATGTAGAATCGATTGCTTCGAGACCGTCTCCATGATTTGGAGAGGCTCTAGGCCGATCCTAGATTCTATGGACTTATACCACTCTAACAATCAATTAGAAGGAAGTTTAGGGATTACCTTGCGTGAGGTGATTTGGGCAGAGTTTCGACTCAAGTTTAGAGTCGACCCTTCACACGGACAGCAGCTTCGCCTCGGTCCTTGGTTTGGAGATTGATGCTTGTTTATCAACAAGGTTGACAAACAAACTATGAGGTGAGTTTTTTAGGGTGATTTTGTAGGATTCTTTCAAGGAGAGAAACCAACAAAATGTGTGTGTTGTGAAAATTCTTCGACCTCTTGAACCTTGGAAGTCACCAAGTATTTATAGAGTTTGGATATGAAGAAGTGGAGAGTTAAAACCCTATCAGATGGTTCTAGACCTCTTCTCCCATTGGTTGGCCGGAGAGATAAAGTTTTATCTCGAAAAGAGGTTGAAATCGACGAGGGAACTGTCGTCTGCAATCTGCAGAGGGGGGATATCTCGCGCGAGACACGCCATCTCGCGGCGAGATATTGCTCCCGTGACGCTTTTGTCCTTTCCTCGTTATCTCGTATGCGCTTAGTCCCAAACTAACGGTAGTTAGTCAAAACTTAACGAAACATGACGAAATGGTGGATTTCTACTTCGACTCAAAGCGAGACTTAGAGTGGTATAAGTATGTTCCGATGTGTTCGTAATGGGGTGTCTACAGAGCCCCTCGGCGATGTGTCTTATGAAAGAAGAAGTGTCGTCGATAGAAAAGACATCATTCTCGAACATCGGGATGGTCGTGCCGCACGGCCGCCTACGTATCTCTATCTGAGAATCGCACCAAAACGTAGTTCGACTCCAAAACACGAAAAGGCCGCTTTAGGTATTTTGAAAATTATTTGAAAATCGCGGAGATTTTATTTTCGAAAAGGTAAATTCATACCGAGGAATCAAATCAAGACCCAATTCGTAATATACCCGCCCGTCTCAAGATTCACCCGTCGGGCTCCGAACCTCGCGGAATTATGTTAGAACACAAAGGCTTACCCGTCCGGCCCTCTCGAGTCCCGTCGGTTTTGTGACGATTCGCCTTTCCGGGCTCCGAATCGGGCTTTTGTTGTTGGGGATGACGATTCACCCGTTTGGGCGTTGAATCGGGCTTTTGGTTCGACGATCCACCCGTCTCGGGCGTTGACCGGGCTTTTTCCGATGACGATCCACCCGTTCGGGCGTTGACCGGGCTTTTTTCGATGACGATCCACCTGCTTCGGGGCGTTGGACCGGGCTGTTTGACGATCCACCCGTCTCGGGCGTTGACCGGGCTTTTCCCGATGACGATCCACCCGTTTGGGCGCTGACCGAGCTTTTGATGACGATCCACCCGTCTCGGGCTCAATCATGTGGATTGAGTTGATCTGGTGACCACTCTGATCTCGGCGACCGTGCCGCACGGCGATTGTGCAAGGCGTCACGCTTTGGCCTGCTCCGTGACTTGCGGTGTCGGTTTTTCCACGTTTCCTTGCTAGTTTATCATTTCCAAGGGTAAATGTGTCAAAATTTTGAACTTTGACGTTGCGTAGACGCTTATTGTCGAGGACAATTTTGTCCTTTTCCGTAAGGTTTATCTCGCCGCGAGATATGATATACCGCGCGAGATATCTACCGTCTGGGCATATAAACAAAGCAACTCTTGTTTATTTTGAAAACATCTTTTCCAAAATTCCCTCCCTAGCTCAAGCCAAGGTCGCTTTCTTTGCAATTTTTTCGTGGATTTGATTGGTGATTCTCCTCCCAATCCATTCTCAATCCCTCCTCCTTCCATAATCGATGGCTCAAGAACAAAGAAATCCTATCTTGGGGAGTTATTTACTAGGGAAGGATTATCCCCGCGATGATCTCACATTCGATAGGCACGCCCACATCTCTACCGCTGTCCGGAGGGCTTGGTAAGAACTCTATCTTCACCTCTTGTTTCTTGTATTGCATTGAGTTTGAATCCCTTTCCTTGAATTCAAAAATCATCAATGGCCTTTTGTTCATGTTTGTGCTTAGAGTTAGGTTCCCCTTGCATGCTTTAATTTTGTGCATTCCTTCTGATGCTTGTTGTTGCATTGTGTGCGTATGAGCCTCCTACACATCATGGATTGTAGGAGAGGTTGATTCGGATTATGATTGACATCCTTGGGCAAGCTTTTCTTGTACGCACGCCAAGTGTTCGATGAAATGCCCCAATGAAAAATTTCTTCTATTTCATTGATTTCTTGACATGGAATGATTTCTAATGTTGCCCTCTCTCGTTTTTCCTCTCGTTTTTGCGCCGTACAAGCCAATTAAGAACCGTCTGGGAGTCCGAAATGGCTAAGGCGGTGGGACAAGATCAAGGATCTTGACGGCGTCCGAGCTAGGGTGGCCCAAACGGGTTTGTTGACTTTCATTGACAATCTCCGTGGAATAAGGCGGACTCCCCAAGTTCTCCAGTGCTATTCGGGAGAGGTGGTGGGACACTACCCACACCGCTCACTTGCGCTTCGGGAAGCGACTATGACTCCGACCGATTTTCTTGCTATCACGGGGTTAGAGTTCATTGGCGATCCCCCGCCGAAGTTTCCGAATTATAAGCCCGCGAGTCCAGCGGCGTGGAGGCAGCTTGATTGGTTTCCCCTAACAGGTTAAGGGGTATGCCGTCGAAGCCGACACCCCTCCGGCGCCGATTGAGGACTACTCTGAGAAGCCGAATGTGAGTATTGATCGGTTGGTGAGGGGTGCCCTCTCGGTATATCCTTTCGAGACTATTTTTGCGAACCATTCTTCTACGGCCCGTCTTTCTTTGTTACGCTTGTTGGTTGATCTCGGGATGAAGTGAGCGGCTATGATTGGGGCTCGGGGGCTAGCCTACCGCTACCATGCCATGGATGAGGCATGTAGGAATACCAAGGACTCTCTCGTCGGGGTATTCTTATGCCCGGGAGGTATGCTCTTTGATTCTCGTTTCGTTTTCTCGTCCGTATGCCTCGTCCGTGTTTCATACCGAATTTGATCTCCGTTTTCTTTGTGCGTATATGGGGCTATGCTGTTCTTGGCCGTACAAGTTTGAGTTGGAGAGCCGGGCCCCTTTGTTTCCTGGATATCAGAGGTGGAGCCACCCGAACCGGACTGCTGATGAGGAGGAGGACCAGATTGGACTCGACGGTGGTGAGGCGCGGCCACGCTGACACCTGAGTACGAGAGGCCGGGCCTATATCCTCGACCCCGTTGAGCCGGGAGGTGCATCGAGCTTGGGATGCTACCGGATGCAGAGGATGCCGGCGTCTTTGGAGGGAGATACCATGTACCTTGGTGAGCGGGTCTTCCCACGCACGGCCGGGTAGACTATCATACAGTGCGTGCTCGGATCCGCCGAGGTCGATGTATCCCACCCACTCTATTCCGCAGGATGATTATGCAGTCTTTGGTGGGTGATGCGGCGACGGCTTGCGTGATTCCCGGGCTTCTTATGCGGAGTTCTTGCCTCGGCTGATGGGTCCTCCCCGCGGGGGATAGGCGATCACATGCTCGTGGCTCCGCCTCGCTTCGCTTCAGTTCTTCAAATTTCCTAGCACTTCCTCTCAGCTACCGGCTTCTCGCCTCTTTGCCCCGCACTACGGCCCTCGAGCTACACGTATATGATGGGGAGCATGCCAATGATGGGGCACATCCCGTCTCCCGATCGATTCCCGAGGGTTACCGCCTCCCGCCGATGTCTCTTCTGTATGTTTCGTTTGTACTGCTCGTGCATATAAGTGTATATGTCCGACTCCATCTCGAGCATCTTCTTTTCTTTGATTTTCAGGTCACCATATCCGCGGCCGATTACAACCGTGGAGCGACCAAGATGGCCGGGTTGATGGCTGTGTCTGACTCCGTCCGAGAGGCCGTTCCTGCAAAGCTTCTTCGGCGGCCTCAACGGTGGCCTCGGCGATGACCCCTACTTGCGGAGCCAAGAGGTCGAGGAGGGATGGTAGCCCCCCTGGTGGTGATGGTGGAGGTGCCGGCGGCTCGAGCGACTTGATGGCGTGATCCCCTCCCTTTCTCTCTTTATTTGATGATTTGATGATCTGTACATATTGGCCGTGTGGGCCTGCATAATTTTTTTTCTTTTCTCGGTACCCGTTAGGAACAAGTAGGTAGCACAAAACAATGGTTTTTTTTTTTTTTTTCTTAGCCCCTAATCCTAGGTCTAATTAGTTTAATTAACTTTCTCGACTTTCCATGTTTTTTTTTTTTCTAGAATGGGAATGGCCGATAGGCCGCAATTTTGAGCCCGAGTATGGTGTTTTATTGCATGTTATGAATTGTACACGCAGTTTTTCGAGACTTGCTTTGTCAAGCCTGGCTAGATTGCCGTTTGAGCGTAACCGTTGCCGTTTTGCCGTAGGGATATCTCGCGCGAGATAAGGTGTCTCGCACGAGACACGCTACCCAAAAGTGCAGTAAATCTCTTCCTTTTTCGAACAGATTTTGACAGCTTTTCCCTATAAAATCACCCCGTAGTCCGGCCGTATAACTCATTCTAGCTTTTCAAACTCTAGAGATATCCTCGTTAGGGTGAAACTCTTGTCTTCTTTTTCAACCCCGCGATCCATGGCTTCCAAGGAGATTGCCCCAACGTCCATGATTGTCGATGATTTTTCTTTGTCCTCTCAAGTGATTGTCTCTTTCAAGCAAGCATCAAGGGATTTTGTAAGGTCGTTTCGCAACCGGTCTCGCAATAAGTTTATCGCAGAATTCGGATTTAGAATTCTTTTCACTTTGAAGAACCTCCAACCGGATTGGAAGTTATTGCAGTGGTGCCGCCGATTTTGGGATCCCTCTATTCATCTTTTCAATTTTTCTTTGAATGAGATGGTGCCTACCGTGGAGGAATTCGCCATTATCTTGGATATGCCTGATCGGCGAGATTGCTGTTCCTAAGTATCATAGGAATCATTCTGAGGCTTTGAACGAATTGTTAGGGATCCCCGATACTTGCTATGAGTTGGTTCACCGCAAGCGGGTTGATTGCTCTTCTTTTCCGGACGCTTCAAAGTGATTCCGATGATGATGCTTTTCATGTCCATAAGCGGAACTTTCCGGCTCTTTCTCTTTCTGAGATGTTTTGTTTACGTGCAGTGGACGGCTTGGTCGATTCCCAACCGGTGGAAGTTGTTCTCGTTGTGCTAGGAAACGTTCTAGGAACATTATTCCGCTAATCTTGGGTGAGACCCTTCATGGTCTTGATGAGCCGCATAGGATCAAGGCGTCATGACTCAAGTGGAGTCCCCTCCCGTTGACTATTTGGCTTAGTGGAGCATCTCAAGTTGATAGGTCCCCCGTTGGAATATTCTCCTTTTACATATCATACACGAAAGTTGTTAATCAAAGATCTTTCATGGATGAATGGGCCGAGCCGATTGCGAAGACCGAAACCGCCGATATTCTCTCGGTGTCCACCTTATCGAGGTTGAACAAGTATGTTGCCAATACCAAGGGTTTTGACAGGTTGTTTCTTCCGGTTTGCGAGATTCCTCCTTTTACTTTTCCAAGCGGGTGCTCCGTCGCTTTGGTCGCCAGCCAGACACTTATCTTTTCGAAGGAGCTTCTCGTGGTAGTGTCTTATATTGGTGTAGAGTTTGCGCAGTGCTAGCTCAAGCATGGGGCGTAGGAACTAATCTGGGACCGCTGGTCGAACCTTCGGACTTTCAATGCAAGCATCTTCCCGTTCGACAAATATTTGGATTGGTTCCTCCATACCGGCCATCCTAGTGCAGAGAAGATTGATGACTTGCGGCTTTCACCGCTAAGAGATTCTTTTGTAGCCAGCAAGATCTTGCGAAGGAGCGAGGCTCGCCCGATCCCCGCTAATGTGCGAACCGATCCTACTCAGATTTTCTTGATGGGGATTGGTACGAGAGGCGAGGCAAGGGAATGCCTCGGAAAGACGCAAGCTTTGGACAGCCTCATGTCTTCAAGAGACCGTCGGAATCCGTCTTTGATCGTCTCGAGGATGTTCTCGCTGAGAGGCTCAAAGCGCAAGGAGGATCACGACGACGGTGGAGACCATGTCCGCCGGCCAACCAAGTTAATGAAAGGCTAGATCTTTAGGAGTACCAAGAGATTGCTTTGATAGATCAATTGTTTTCGCTTTATTAGTATTATTTTTTTCAAGTTTGTTAGCTTAGCAAATTAGTCGTTGTGGTTAGGATTTCCCTATTATCATTAATGAAATGCATTGATTAATAAAAGGGACAACTTTGATTTATTTATTTGATTAGACCGAACCCGAAGGCCGCCTACGTTCCTCTTTACAAAGAATTAAACAAGAGGCTCAGTCCAACGTAGTTCATTTTTGAGAAAAGGACAAAATATGGCTCCAGTGCCGTAGAGTAATCTCGCGCGAGATAAGGCCCCCCTTTTTTTTTTTTTTTTTTTTTTTTTTTTTTTTTTTTATGCACACCCTTTCTTTTGCTCTAGACCGCCCTTCGGGTTTTCAATCTAGCGGGCTTCTTTTCTTGTGCTAGCTCTAATTTTTGCCTAGGTCGTCCTTTCCGGATTTTCAACCTAGCGAGCGATTTGTTTTAAGGAGGCCAAGTCACGCGAAGTACTTCGAGCTTGTCCATGTTGACCTGGCTTCGTAGTTGATCTCCGTCTAAGTCTACCACCGAAGGGCTCCCCTGAGAATATCTTCTTCACAATGTAGGGTCCTATCCACCTTGGTCCCCACTTGCCTAATGGGTTGAAAGGTCCGGACGATGCTCACTGAGCACCGTGTCGCCTACTCGATGTTCCTTGTCTTGACCTTTTGTTGAAAGCTCTTGCCATTCTTCTTTGGTAAGCTTGAGCGTGTTCGGCCGCTTTCAACCTTCTTTCATCCAACAGGCTAGCTCTTCGTATCCGCTTTCTAGCCGCCGACTTCATTCACTTGGTTTTCTAGGAGAACCCTTAGTGATGGTATTTCCAATTTATCGGTAAGACAAATTCTCCATCCCGAATGTGAGGGCGTAGGAGTTTCCCCGTAGCCGTCTGACCGAAGTGCGGTACCCCCATAGTGCGAATGGTAGCTTGTCGGGCCAGCTTTTTCCAAAGGATCGTCATTTTTCTCGATGATAGTCTCGATTGTTTTGTTCGCGGCTTCAATCGCTCCGTTTGTTTGAGGCCTATAAGGAGATGACTTCAGTGTCTCGTGATTTTGTACTTGGCCGCAGGCGATTGGTTTCCTTCTCGAAGTGTGACCCATTATCGGATATCATCTCTTGTGGAACCCCGTATCGGCAGATGATGTTGTGCTTGATGAATTCTCGCAACCTTTCGGCATTCGTAACTTTGTAGGAGGCGGCCTCGACCCATTTAGTGAAATAGTCGATGGCTACTAGGACGAAACAAAGGTCCGTTGGCTCCGCAGTGTGATCTTTCCAATCACGTCTATCCCCCATGTAGAGAACGGCCAAGGTGAAGTCATTGGGTACAAAGCAAGGAAGGCGTGCATGCCGAAGATTGGCGTGTATCCGACACTTGTGGCACTTTTTGACCATTTTGGTACAAATGGCTTCCATGGTCGCCCAAAAGTACCCTTGTCTCGATGATCTTTTTTGGCGAGCATGTTTCCGCTCATGTGGGTTCCACATATGCCTTGATGAACATGGTCCATTATTTCCGGGCCTCTTCCTGCGGCGCAAAGGAGGTTTCCTTGGGGATGTTTCTGAATAAACGGCCACCGTGATGACGTAATTGCGCCCAACCTCTTAAGGGCGATCTCGAGTCTTCGTGTCCTGCCTGTGTGGGATGGTTCCATCTAGGATGAAATGCCAAATGTCGTGGTACCATGGTTTCCTTCGGAGTTTTCAACAATGGCACCTTTCGATAACCATTTGTCTTTGCAGCCGTGAAGATCTATAACGGCGCAAAGATGCATGAGTTGCACGCCGTGTTATCTTGAAGGGTTTAACCGTTTCCTTTAGGGATTTCGACCAAAGAAGCAAGTGTGGCTAGTGCGTCCGCAAACCGATTTTTGTCTCTCGGGGAGATAGTGGAATGAAACATCTTGAAATTGATGCGCCAATTCTTGGAGGTGGGCACCGTATCTTTCAAGGGTTGGATCTTGGACCCTCCACTTCTTTAATGTCTCGATTGATGATCAATCGGGAATCCCCGAATACCTCGAGTTCGCCACGTTGCGTTCTAGGGCTGCCTCAAGCCCCGCTATGCAAGCCTCGTATTCTCGCGGTATTGTTGGTGGCGTCAAAGTCAAGACGTACCGCTAGAGGAGTGTAGATGTCGTTAGTGGTCTACCAATAACATTCCGATGCCAAACCCTCTCTTGTTGGCCGCGCCATCGAAAAATAATTGCCACTTATTTTCTTCTATGCTTAGATGTCCTCATCGTGGAATCGCGGTCTTCCCCTTCACTTCGTCGCAAGGAAATTCGGCCAACCGATTCGCGAATACACTCCCTCCGACGGATTTCGAGTGACGTAAGTGATATCATACCCCGCGAGCATGAAGTACCATTTGGCTAGTCTCGAAGACAAATTTGATTTGTCTAGGATATATTTCAAATGATCCATCTTTGCGATGAGACGGACCGGAAAGGCTTCCATATAGTGCTTTAACCTTTGTGATACCTGCACGAGAGCAACGCATGACTTGTCGAGTGGAGAGTAGTTGATTTCACCGCCTTGGAATCTCGCGCCGACAAAGTAGATGGCATTTTCTCGTGTGCGAGGCCGGTCGTTTCGAGCAAGCATAGCCCCTAATGCGTTGTCTCGTGATTGTGAGGTACAACTTCAAGGGCTTCTCCTTGTGTGGTGGAACCAGATAGGTGGGGAAGTCAAGTAGTGCTTAACTTCCTCGAATGCTTCTTGACATTCTTCGGTCCATTCTTGAGGTGCGTTTTTCTTAAGTAGCTTAAAGATGGGGTCGCACATTGTAGTCCGCTGATTAATGAATCGACCGATATATTGGAGTCTCGCCCATGAATCCCTTTACTTCTTTCTCGTGTCCTGGTGGAGGCATGTCTCGTGATGGCCTTTATCTTGGCGGGATCTCGCTTCTATGCCGCGTTCGTGACTATGTATCCCAAGACTTTCCCTTGACTACTCCGAATGAGCATTTGGCGGGGCCGAGTCTCATTTTGTGCCGTCTCGCCGATTGAAGAATTTTCTCGAGATCTCTCAAGTGTTGGCCATCTCGTCCCTTTCGAGTGGATAATCATGTCGTCCACATACACCTCTATTTCTTTATGGATCATGTCGTGGAATAGTGTCGTGATCGCTTTCGATAGGTAGCCCTGGGCCGTTTCGAGACCAAACGGCATGACCGTGTAGCGTAACGTCCCCAAGGTGTGGTGAATGCCGTCTTGTGCCGGTCCTCTTCGCCATGAGGATTTGGTTATACCCTCGCGAACCCGTCGACGAATGAGCGGACCTCGTATGCCGTCGTGGCATCGACCAACATGTCTATGTTTGGTAGCGGGAAGTCATCTTTAGGGATGCCTTGTTCAAGTCTCGAAATCAACACGTACTCGTATTTTCCCGTTCGACTTGGCTACTTGCACCGTGTTTGCTAACCATTCCTGATATTCAATCACTTTGATGAACCCTACATTCAAGAGTTTCATGATTTCTTCTTTCACTTGCATTGACCATTCCGGCTTGATTCTCGCGTAGCTTCGCTGACCGGCTTGGCGTTGGGTAGCAAGTGGTATCTTGTGTTCTACAACCGACCGATTCAACCTGTGCATATCTTTGTAGGACCAAGCGAATACGTCGACATATTCTCTCGAGGAGCCGGGTCAAGGTTTCTCTCGTCTTCCCCTCAAGAAGCCGCCGATCTTTGTTTCTCCGGGGGTCTTCTCGTTGTCCCAAGATTAACCGTTTGCATTTCTTCGTCGTCAACGGGCCATTCTTTCCACAACGACCTACTTGCTTAGCTAATTCTTTTTAAGATTTGTTCGTTATCTTGATCTATCTCATCGTATGATTCATTATTAACGTGTTCGTTATATTGATTATTATTAGTTAATTCATCATTTACGATGTTAGCAATCTCAGTGGTACTGAAAGATCAAAGTTTTCATTAAGGAAGTAAGGGAATACATGTTCAGCCACCGCCTCGATTTCCTCTTGAGCGAGTTCATCTGAGGTGGAGCCTCGCTTCTAATGTAAAAGTTGTAGGGCCTATCTTCCCGCGAGGGTGGGGAGTGCAACCAAGCTCTTTGATCATGAAGTCTTCATCAACAACCGGTCCTCCTGACGTGCCGCTTAGAATTGGCTTATCACATTTCGTATTAGTCTTGTGTAGTCGGTAGTTGGAGCGTCCCCTTGGATATTGCATGAATCTCGTCCGTCTTCTAACCTAAGACAGTCTTGGAACTGCCGTAGCATGTCTTCTCCCAACACAAAGTCCCATTCGCTTGTCATTTCGCCTTCGTGCCCCACAAATCATTAGGGATCAGCTGGACGGATTCTGCTTTCATCCGAGAAGCATCGCAGCCATCAAGATTTCAAAGCCCGGTTGGCGCTTTCCTTTATCATCACCCATGGTTCTCAAAAGATAAAGTAGGGAATATTTTCCCTTCTCGAACAAAGTAGCCATTGAGTGTCCTCCGATATGGTTTGAGGTTGCAATCCTTGAACTTTGGGTCGTTGCAGCCTTTGTACGAGGTTCCTTCCCACTTGATTTGAGTGAAGCCCCACTCTTCTATGTCATCTTCATCGTGGATGGAGATGTCGTATCCTAGTCCATGCTTTCAGGTGAGGCATGGGGACCGTGGTGGTTCCGTTATTCCTTGTAAGTGCTTTCCAAGCCCCAATCCAGTGGAAGTACCCTTTGCTAGCATCATTCTCCGCACAGAAGGCTTCCGGAAAACCTAAGTGCCTTGAGTAGTCGTTGTTGCAAGTGTCTATGACGTTCACAAGGCTTACTTAAAGAATTAATCGAATTGAAAAGGGAAATACCGACTAACTATTAATGAAAAGTTTAACTTGATACTCTTGCCCACAAATGAGAGTTTTAGGCAAGTAGTATCTCGACTAAACTAGACTAGACTAATAATTGTTTCTCTTGCAACTAAAAGTAAATAATCGAAAAGAAAAGAGACTCCTCATTTGTTTGAATTCATCCAAACTATTCCACCACTTGGACAAACTCGATGGCGTCGTTGTCAATCAAGTCTTGGACTGCATTCTTCAAAGTTGAAACAATTATTGGTGTGATGACCATGGCATTGGTGATAGTAGCAAGAGAGGTGTGGGGATCGCCCTTCCCTCTTAGGTTGGTAACCTTCCATTGGGCTTAGCTTTCCTTCCTTGTGAAGACTTCAAGAGATGACCGAGAGTGATGTTTCCAATGTCGGAGAAGACTCTACCCTTCCTTCGCTTAGCCATTTGATTGTGGAGGTCTCGAATGTGGTTCTCATAGTGTTGCACGAAGACGTTGTGGCGAGCCCGATATTCTTCCTCCATTTGCTCTTTGAGGTCACGGTAGAGGGTATCGAGGAAAACTTGACCCTTTCATCAATGTCATCTTCAACGTGGGCTTCAAGGTTGATGCACTTTTGGGTCATATCTTCGAAGTTCGCTTGACCTCTTCAAGTTCTTCAATCAAGCATCTTTGTCTTGTCGGCTTGGATGGATTCTTCCAAGTTGTGCCATGCATCGTTGTCCTCAATTTGTTGTAGGGCTTTGGCAAGTTGAGTTTTGATGTCACTTAGCTCCTCTTGCACGGATGACCGTCCACCGTCTAATCACTTTCCATCTTCCGAAAATCCCTAGCAATGCGAGTGGCAGTGCAAATCAAAAGCTTCTCTCCAACCTTCCACGTGTTCCATTTCGCCGACAAGAGACTTGGTCAAATCTTGGAGAGTGGGTTGTTCACCGCTTTCCTTGGTTATGACGTACTTTCCTAGACATTGTGTTGGGAGTCTGAGTTGAGTAGCTTCGAAAACCGACGTAAGAGATGCAGATATCGTGATCTAGCCCCAACGAGCCTGGAAGCAGCTTAAATGGCTCAGCTCAAATTCAAATAGATGTAAGCATTATCTCGTGCGAGATTAGTAATCCCGCGCGAGATAATCACACGGAAAGTCGATTTTTATTTAGCCCTAATTTTTGGTCGGAACGGAAAGTCCGTTTTGAGGGGTTTCTAAGGCCTTTATCAGAACCTAACGACTAAGCAATCAATCCGATTTTTGTAAAGCAAAGCCATGTAAGATTGTTTTTTTTTTTTTTTGAAGGATTATATGCACATTTTTTTTAAGGGACATCCGAAAGGGTCATTCCGAAGAGACTTTTTCCGAAGGGACTTTTTTCCGAAGGGACTTTTCCGAATCCTTCTTTATTGTCAATTTTGCATGGCTTTGTTTTGATCAAAAACAAGAAAAGATCACCGAAGTCAAAACCGACCTGGCCACTGAGTGATCCTAAAAAGTCAATCTACATGAGAATGTGGCGATGCAGTGGCCGGAAGGCTAGGCTCCCCGCGATATGACAATCTAAGTGGATTGAATACGCGGAGTGGGATTGTCCAACTTCTGAGAGACCGGCGACTAGGTGGTTACCGTCATCCGTCCTAGTGTGGGTCCCGGTTTATAGAGGGTATGTAGTGCAATGACAGTTATAGTATGAGTGCGCGTGTGTGATAGTCAATCTATGTGATAGAGTAAAATAGGAAGTTTTTTTTTGAAAGTCAAAAGAGAAAACAGATAGTGGCCGCACCAAGTGGTTGCCTACGTTTCTCCCAATTTAGGAAGACTCAGCCGTCGTAGTTCCACATAAAGAGAGATAAAGAGAGATAAATAATTTAATTTACAACTCCCGAATCCCCACCGGACCGGACTTTAATTAAATAAAAACCCAATCACATGCAGCTCATAAATAATAATCAATTATTTAAGGAAAATAAAGGTCCGAGTTCTACATTTTAAGGGAGGCCTTAAGATGCGAGAACTCGCAGATAATGAATCCCGGGATCCCCCTTGCGTGTTCGACCCTCGTCTTGGACCACGGGATGAACAGGAGAAACCGTAAAACAACCAGATTGCCGAAGCCATATCTCGCGCGAGATATGATATCTCGCCGCGAGATAAGCTTCATCTCGAGAGCAAAAATTCGAATTTTACTAATTTTTTGAAAACCTCTCTTTTAATTTTGACGCAAGTTTAAGCCTCTTAATTTTCAGTCCCCAGCGGAGTCGCCAACTGTAGCGTTGTGAGAAAGAAATTCTTATTCCTTTTATTTTTTATGAGTCGCCACCTATATTATTTGATTGGAAACATAGAAAACCATTTGAAAGAGATTTGAGTTCGGGCTTAGGTTATGAAATGGGTAGGTTTAGAAGGCATCCATTTCACCCAATCCGGAGATCGGTCTTGCTAAAGAAAAGAGAGGTTTTTAAAAGAAGAAGTAAAAACGAATCTAAATACTACAAATAAAGGTCCATTTGACGAGGTCAAACTAATGTAGAATCGATTGCTTCGAGACCGTCTCCATGATTTGGAGAGGCTCTAGGCCGATCCTAGATTCTATGGACTTATACCACTCTAACAATCAATTAGAAGGAAGTTTAGGATTACCTTGCGTGAGGTGATTTGGGCGCAGTTTCGACTCAAGTTTAGAGTCGACCCTTCACACGGACAGCAGCTTCGCCTCGGTCCTTGGTTTGAGATTGATGCTTGTTTATCAACAAGGTTGACAAACAAACTATGAGGTGAGTTTTTAGGGTGATTTTGTAGGATTCTTTCAAGGAGAGAAACCAACAAAATGTGTGTGTTGTGAAAATTCTTGGACCTCTTGAGCCTTGGAAGTCACCAAGTATTTATAGAGTTTGGATATGAAGAAGTGGAGAGTTAAAACCCTATCAGATGGTTCTAGACCTCCTCTCCCATTGGTTGGCCGGAGAGATAAAGTTTTATCTCGAAAAGAGGTTGAAATCGACGAGGAACCGTCGCCCGCACCGCAGAGGGGGATATCTCGCGCGAGACACGCCATCTCGCGGCGAGATATTGCTCCCGTGGGACGCTTTGTCCTTTCCTCGTTATCTCGTATGCGCTTTAGTCCCAAACTAACGGTAGTTAGTCAAAACTTAACGAAACATGACGAAATGGTGGATTTCTACTTCTTGACTCAAAGCGAGACTTAGAGTGGTATAAGTATGTTCCGATGTGTTCAGAATGGGGTGTCTACAGGCGTTAGGTGCGTCCATTCATTCGCGTAAACAGTATTGTCGGCGTGATTAAGCTAAGGTAAGATTAAACCCTTATTGTTTGATTTTTAGATTTTGAAACCCTAGAAAATCCTAAAGAACTTTGTGATTAAGATTAGGGTCTGGGGCTTGTTTATTATGGTGTTAATGCATGTTAGGGTTTATGAGAGATATTAGGGTTTGTGTGTGTGTTCTCTGTGTGTGTGGGTGTGTGACAGTAGGTGTATGTGTGTGTGTTAGAGTTTAGTATGTGTTTGTGTGCGTTAGTGTGTGTTGGAAAAGGTGTAATTAGTGTGTGTAATTGTGAATTAGAGAGTATTATTGGGGATTGAGTATAAAAAAGCCTAGGGGTATTTTAGTAAAACCTATGGGGGATTGGTTAACCTAAGAAGATGTTAAGGAAGATTAAATTATGGGTTAATAAGAAAGATTAAAGAATGTTCGGGTTAGGTAATTAGGCATTATTGTACCCTAAGAAACCTTTTTGCAATGATTGTAGATTTGTGCGTGTGAAGCATTGTTGGAAGTACTAAGCAGCGCTAAGGTAAGGGATTATACATCTTTAAGTTAATTGATTTTCGCTCCGTTTCATTATTTAGGCTTCCACATATTTCTTGGCGATATACGTTTCTTTGATACGTAAAAGCTGACCTCGCGCCAGTATTTGTTTTGACTCCCTCGTTTACCGTTATTTGCTAATCTTTTGTTATTCGTTTGCTAAATCGTTCTTTTGATTTCGAAAATACAGAATTTTGATGTTATTGTGAAAGTTCGTATTCTGTATAAAAAAAAATGAGTTTTGATATGATATGATTTTGTGTTCCATCAATGATCGCTAAGTTAGACAACTTGCTTCGGCGGGGTATATTTGATATTTTGGCCTTCGAGCAAACTTAGTACACCGATTCAAATTAGTGGTGGGGTGTTCCGGATACACTATTTAGAACTCTGCGGAGTCATTTTGTTCCCTTTATGGGATTTGGTTTGATAAGGTCAGTGGACCACTTATGTGATCATGATGTCTGTGAATGATTTGATTATCTACAGCTAGTATGGGACGGTTGTAGATAACTAGATCATTCGAGTCAACTTTGTTCAGCTTATCAGTCCTTTGAATTTCCTTATAATCTGTGAATGGTTTAGTAAGTTAAAACTGGTACGGGACGGTTTTAATCGTCATCATTTGAAACTCCAAAATATTTGTCAACTCAATTTGTGAACCGTTGAGATTTTGAAAGACATTTGGTTTGAGATTTGGTAAATAATTATTTCAAATTTGTATTCTGTTATGTCTTCGATTGTTACTTGAAATTTGTATCGTTTGATATTCCTTCAGGTCAACTCCTCCTTAGTAACCGGAGGGGTTGTAGATGAACTTACTGGGCATTGTTCGCTCACCCTTTCATCTTCTTTTTTTCCAGATTTCATATAGGAAGAATGTGAAACGGTTCGGGAGCACTTCATAAGGAGTTCAAGGATCATTTTAGCTTATTTCATTTTTAGACTCTTTAGCCAGTTATTTCAGTTATTTGAGAGTTTGTAAGACTTTAAAGATTTTGTTGAGCTAGTGGATTGTACTAGCCGTTGAGATTGTTACCGTTATTCGCATTTAAGTTATTTCAAATTGTGGTTAGTGTTTGAATTATGTTTTTAGTAGCCTTTGAAGGTTATTTATTATCAATTAAGTATTATTATTGTTGTGTAAATTTGGGGTCGTTACAGTTGGTATCAGAGCTAGCCCGGGGGTACGATCTGGGTATTGATTGACCTTGCTAGGGATGGCAAGGGTTTGAGTGGGGGAGATTGTGATAACCCCCATCCCACATCGAAAATATGTGGAAATTTAGTGTGATATATAGAAGGCCCATACACTACTACTAAGCATCAAATCATCCATTGGACTTTTGGAGGCCTGTGATGGGCTGTGGTTGACCCAATTGAGGAGGTGTTTAGTGGGCCAGTGTGTGGTGCCTACGTAGCGGGTCGGGCTTCGGGCTCGGGTCGTTACAAATGGTATCAGAGCAGAACCCCGGACTTAAGGCTTGCGAGCTAGCCCGGGGGTATGATCTGGGTATTGATTGACCTTGCCAGGGACGGCAAGGGTTTGAGTGGGGGAGATTGTGATATCCCCCATCCCACATCAGAAATATGTGGAAATTTAGTGTGATATATTGAAGGCCCATACACTACTATTAAGCATCAAATCATCCATTGGACTTTTGGAGGCCTGTGATGGGCTGTGGTTCACCCAATTGAGGAGGTGCTTAGTGGGCCAGTGTGTGGTGACTAAGTAGCGGGTCAGGCTTCGGGCTCGGGTCGTTACATCAGTAATTGGCTATGGAGATACTGTTTTTGTGAAAGAAGGAGAAAGCACTTCAAAAATTCAAAAAGTTAAAATTACCTCCTCTGCTAAGCCTGAATTTACTGCTGTAAGCAGACAATACAGAAAGAGGAGGTTTGTATGTCATCATTGCTTTGCTCCTTGTCATATTCGACCATATTGTTACGAATTAAAATAGGAACTTGGATTTGGAAATATATGTGGACACTTGGGCAGACAGATGTGTGCACAACAAAACACACAATTGTACACACAACCCAAAGCTAGGACAAAAACTGCCTGGGTAAGGAAGAAAACCATGAAGTGTCAAGTTGCCTTCACCTCTCTTAAGAATAGTGTTGAAGGGTCCTGGTATTTTGACAGTGGCTGTTCTCGCCACATGACTGGGGCACGTGGAAACTTCAATGACAACGAACCTTTTAAAGGTGGAAAAGTTAACTTTGGTGAAGGAGCTCAATGTAAAATCATTGACAAAGGTACGTTGAATGTATCAGGTTTGCCTAAGTTACACAATGTCCTACATGTTGATGGACTTAAGGCAAATCTGATATGCATAAGTCAACTGTGTGATGATGACTTATTTGTTAAATTCGACAAGTCTAGGTGTGAAGTATTTGATAATAAAATTGTGTGTGTGTTAACTAGTGTTCGATCCTCTGATAACAGCTACAAGGTTGGCAGTAACTTATCTTGTCTCTCCACTAAAATGGATGAGACTGCTATATAGCACCAAAAGCTTGGTCATGCCAGTGAGAGAAAAAACAGTGAATTAATCAAATTTGGGGCAACAAAACATTTGCCCAAACTGGACTTGAAGAAATTAAGTGTGTGTGGATCTTGTAAAAAATGGAAACAAACCAAATCAAGTCATAAGAAGGTTCAGAATTGTGGAACCTCAAGGTGCCTTGAGTTGATCCACACTCACCTAATGGGTCCTATAGAAGTGGAAAGCATGTCTCGAAAAAATTATTGTTTTGTGTGTGTGGACGATTTTTCTAGATATACTTGGATGATTTTTTTAAGAGAAAAGTCCAACACCATTGATGAATTCAAAATTTGGTATAAAAGGGTCAAAATTTTATATGGTTTAAAAGTCATTAGAGTCAGATCTGATCATGGTACTGAGTTTGAAAATGCCACTTTTTCATCATTTTACGATTCAAAGGGGATTACTCATGAGTTCTCAGCCCCCAAAACCCCTCAACAAAATGGGGTAGCGGAAATGAAAAATCGCACATTACAAGAGATGGCAAGAGTAATGTTAAGCTCTAAAAATCTATCCAAATTTTTTTGTGCAGAAGCTGTGAATACAGCATGTCATGTGGGGAATCGTGTATTTCTAAGAATTGGAAGTACCATGACTCCCTACGAAATCTTACTTGGAAAGAAACCCACGGTCAAATATTTTTATGTATTTGGGTGTATATGTTACATCTTGAATGACCGAGAGTATCTATCCAAATTTGATTCCAAAAGTGACAAATCCATCTTCATTGGTTACTCAACAAACAGTAGGGCTTATATAGTCTATAATCTCAAAACTAAAACTGACATGGAATCCATTAATGTTATTTTTGATGATGCTACTGATCTTAATGTCAAAACAGTTGAGCATGATGTTACAGGTTGCACTTGGGAACCAGAACCAGTTAATGACGAATCTAAACCAGAAAAGGTGAATGAAACTGCAAATCAGCCATCTGTGCAGACAGTTGTTCAACCAGTTGTTCAAACAACTGACAACAAAAGTGATCAAACAACTGATGATCAAGGTTCAGATTTTGAAACTGATGAAGGAGATGTAAGCATAGAAAAGGACATTCCTTCCAGAATACAAGGAAATCTCACATCCCAAGTCATAGGGGAAGTGGATGAAGGCATGAAAACAAGAGGAAAAAAGCTCAACTATCGTGACCTTGCAGGTTTGTTTTGTGAACAATCTGTGTACCATCAGGTAAACTCTTTTTGCTTTGTGGTTAATTATGAGCCAAAGAATGTAATGGAAGCCCTGAAAGATGAAAACTGGATTAATGCCATGCAAGAGGAGTTAGTCCAGTTTGACAAAAATGACATATGGTTCTTAGCTCCTAGGCCTTCTCACGTCAATGTGATTGTGACCAAATAGATTTTTAAGAATAAATCTGATGAACAAGGCAATATAACAAGGAACAAAGCACGTTTGGTGGCTCAAAGCACGTTAGCTCCTAGGCCTTCTCACGTCAATGTGATTGTGACCAAATAGATTTTTAAGAATAAATCAGATGGATGTAAAGAGTGCGTTCCTAAATGGTGTTTTAAATGAGGAAGCTTTTGTTAAACAACCTAAAGGGTTTGAGGACCCATCTAAGCCAAATCATGTGTATAAGTTGAAAAAGGCACTCTATGGTCTTAAATAAGCCCCCGTGAGCTTGGTATGGTAGACTGACAGAGCACCTAATTCAACTTGGAATTAAAAGAGGAGAGGTTGATAAGACTTTGTTTGTTTTGAAAAAAAAAGGGCATACTTGTTGCACAAATTTATGTGGATGACATAGTTTTTGGGTCTAATTCTAATGACTTACTTAAAATGTTTGTTAAAAGTATGACATCCACATTCAAAATTAGTATGGTTGGGGAACTGAAATTCTTTCTTGCTCTATAAATTTCTCAAACCAAAGAAGGAATGTTAGTTTCACAATCCAAGTACGCAAAGAATTTTGTAACGACCCTAACCCTAGGCACTAATTTAACATCATATTGTGTGCTTTTAATATTATTGTTAATATTATGTGTTCATTCTTATATCTTTAAATTTCTTATATTAGGATAAAATGATAAGAAAATAAATAATGTTCTAGGGGAAAAATAATAATTAGAAATAAATAAAGTAATAGAATGGAGTGGTAATAAATGGGCAATAAAATGTTGTTGGTTGGGAGAATTATTTTAAATTGATGAAAGAATTTTTGTAGGGAATTATTTGAGTGGGGGACAAATTTCCCTAAAACCCTCCCCTCTTTCCCCTCTTAGTCAAGGCAACCATACCTCTCCCTCACTCTCCCCTCCTTGGACCGCCCCCCCCCCCCCAATACTCTCTATACCATTTTTATACTCCACCTTCCTCCTCCTCCTCCTTCATTTCATTTTCTTTTATAAAAATTCCATGGAAGCTTCAAAATGAAGCCTTGCTTCCCAAGAATCTCCTAGGTCCAAATCTTCTCCATTTTTCAATCCAAGAGTACATTTGAGCTTGGGACAACTAGGAGAATCTATCAAGCTAAAGAAAGCCATGATCCATCTCCTATTTTAAGGTGAGTTATTATGATTTCCCTTTCTATGTGATGTTCATAACTATTAAATGTTGTTCTTGTTAGTGAAATGGTAGTTTGATGCTTGGAAACCTTCTTGGGGTTAAGAAATGTAGTCAATGATTAGAATGTTGTTGTTGGTTAAGAAAATGGGTCAAGAGGGTAAGCAAATGGGTTAATTAAATTAAGATGTTAAACTTGAACTGTGTTGGTGGAATGGGTTGGAAATAGTGTGGAAAATAATCTAGATTTATGTATTTTGGTTTAAAGGATTTAGAATGAGTTTGTAAAATTAGGAAATTCTTTTGGGTGATTATGAAAGTTAGGAAGATGTAAAAAGGAAAAGAAGAACCTAGGTAAACAAGGGTTTGGAATAGAGCTTGCTGGACAGGGGTTGGGCGGTCGCCCAAGTGGCGATGAGCGGCCGCCCATCTTGACAGAAGTTAGGATGCTTGGAAATCCCTCTTGGGCGGTCGCCCAAGAGGTTATGGGCGGTCGCCCATGTTGGCAAATTTGGCCTAGTTCCCTGTTTCGCTGAATTTTCACTAGTAACCTCCTAGCATGATCCTTAACCAATATAAAGTTTGGAACTTAACCTTTTCGAATATAAATTAATCCTTTTAACCTAAGTTATACTTAGAACAATTGTATCACTTAATGACACTTTAATTGGGTTACTATGGAACTACGGAAGCACGTTAGGTCTGAATCAGAAATTGTTTGGAAATCTTATTGGCCTTATCAAATGTAACTCCAACTTGATAAATTAACATGAATTCCTATAGAGACCTTGTAATACAGACTATTGACCGGAAATTAGTTATTAAGCTTGATCCGTACTTCACCCACGTAGTTCGAACTTGGGAGGTAGATCATGAACTCTTAATGAGGTTACCCGAAGTTGTGTAATGACTGCGTAGGAATTGTCTATGATATGTTGTCATATTGCTTATCCCCTTTGTGGATTATTTAGCATGTTATTATATTATCCCAAGTGTGGATTATCCGGTTATATTGTTACCCCATTGGAAGTACATATTCATTGACTTGTATTATGCTTAGTGTATTATATAAATGCTGCACTCTGATTATTGGTTGAACATGAGTATAATTTACCATGTGACTATATTGCTTATTTATGCATAGTGTGTTAAAGAAATGTTGCACTATGATGTTGGTTGAGCATGAGTATATTTTACCATGTTGCTATGTTGTTTATCCCCTTTGTGGATTTATTCAAGTATCTATTATGTGCTTGATAATGTGTGAGTCAGCTGACATTGGGGGTATAACATAATACGATCAATTATGGAAGTGTGACCTAATGTGATCGGATTATGTTATATCTGTGGCCGTCCCCTCCTGTGGCCACAGGATGGGGTATAGCATCTGTATTGAGCCAAAAGCCTTACAGAGTTGCTACTGTCTTATTTGGTTCCCTGAAAAACGGGTCTTATAAGACGTGAGTATTGCTTAAGCCGCTCACTGTAAGATTGGAGTATTATTATACCCAATGTTGTACGACTATCGTTCGGACGGAAAAGGTAAACCAAGGTAATGTAAGGTGTTTACAAGCTTTTCCAACGTGTTATATGCAACTTGTTATGTGTTGCATCTTATATGGCATATTCTTTGCATTCATAATAGCTTGCTTTGAGATTTATTCTCACCCCTCTCCCTTTACCGTTTTTAGATTCCGAGACGCATGGACCAAATAAGTAAGGGCGGTAAGGAGTTTGGAAGTTATTGTGGGAATTGTCGGGTATGATTAGGTTGGTATAGAAAGTGTACTTTGGTATAATTCATTTACGGAAATGTATTTATAAATCTTCATTTTATGTTATAACCAAGGCCGTTTTGTAACTAAAAGCAGGTTTATTACCTTCTAAGTTAGACGGCTATTTCTCCATTGTGAAAAGGTGTAGATTTACTTTGAAATGATTTCAACAATTGTATTTATTTTTGAAAGTTAAATAAAGGTTTTAAAAGTTAAGGAAATTTTGGGTTAGTTTGAGGACGCTCCAGCTCGGGACACGTGTAGGTTCCGGGTCAGGGTCCTCACAGTTGGTATCAAAGCTCGGTTAGAGTTCTCGGGTAGAGTCTAGCTGAGTGAGAGTGTGCGATAACTTACGTCGAGAGTTTAATGCAGGAATTTGTTCAAAGACAGAAAATGATATTGACCAACCAAGGAATCAAGGAAAGGTGAGTTATGGAAAGATAGATTCCCCCACCATCATTTGAGGTATTTTACTGCCTCGAGTTAGGGTTCATACTTTTATAAATCCTCGTTCATTCGTTCTCATGTGGCATTACGTTTCATCTTTATTTGCATAATTGACCTAAAAGTTGCCTTATGTGCTGAAGGTTCTACTCCCATGGGAGAGTACCTCGACTCATTCTTGTTTATCATGGTAGTTGTGATTAAGTGGGCATGGATTGCCGGTGGATATGGTAGATATACCAACCCGTGAATTATTGTTATATTGACCTGAAATATTTGAGTAGTTGTTGTATTTGGGGAGGACTGTCGCAAGAAGCGAGTCTCCTTATCTATGTTTGATTTGCCTCCGCGTGTGATTGAGGCGGATAAATTATTAATTGCTATTATATATGCGTAAATGTCGAAAGTATGATCTAAAGAATATGAAGGTTATTTGAGTTATGTGAGTAAAGGACACTTGAGTTATCTCATGTACATTGATAAATGAATTTGTGAACTCTTAGTTGAGGTTAGGTACATGGCCTAATTAAGAGTGGTTTATGATTGTATAATTGCATGATTAGTTATTCATTGGTGTCTCATGGTGGAGACTAGATATATGAGACTAGTATTGAAAGTGATAGTCTAAGTGGGATTATATGGGTTATAAAATATCGCGAGTCCGAAATCTTATGGAACTGACATATATTTGCCTTATATGCTATAAGTTTAGTCTCTAAGGAGAGATTGATTGAATTCTTGCTACTAATTTGAATAGGAAATCAGATATTTTTGTAAGTGATATCACCCTATAAGTTGACTAAGTGGTGCTTTTTATGTGAGTTTCAAAAATGGGTTTTCATCAGGTATCATACCAGGACATTGAAGCTTAGAGTTGATATAAGTTACTATTTTGGTATTCGGAGCCCTAGATAGAGTATACAAATTGGGATGATGGAATTGATGATTCAACTTGAGAAATTAATTGATAAAGAAGATAACTAGCTTAGCGACTCTCCGTAAGGATAAATTAGTACTATATTTAGAAAAGATGATACTTGGTGGTTATTTATAGATTATAGAGATCTCAAATTGGTAACTGTAAGAAATAAGTATTCGTTAGCACTTGTTGACGATTTGTATGACTGATTTTAGAAACTAATAGGATACTCAATGGTTATTAGTTGAATTTTTCGTAGTGTTACAATTACAGTGAAAATTTGCTTTAAGGATATACTTAAGATAACATTTATATCTAGTATGACCGTTTTGATTTATGGATTGTGTATTAGTTATGGAGAGGTAAATAGGGTAAATGCGAAGAAGTATAATAGATACAGTTATTGGTGACTTAAAGGATCAACTTCAGAAATAGGTAATATATGTATATGGTTTGTTTTGAGAGATTATTATCATTAGTTGAGAAAATAAAATGAGGATAAATCTTATTGGAAGACGGGATACTTTAGGTTGATTACACCGTATAGGTTGACTTAGTTGCGTGACTCATATAAGGGATTGGTGTGATGCTCGGAAGATATTGACGTTATGCGGATTTTGAGTTGTTGATGGTTATAGGGAGGTAAGTTAGATTATACCGTAATGTTTAATTGAAATTTGGGAATGATTGATCTATGTGAGTTCCAATTATATTTTCTTATTTAGAAATTTTGGTATTTGATCGGAAACTAGATGTTTACAATATGTTGTTACTAAGTACAATACCAATATCAAAGGTAGGGAATAGATGACTCAAATTAAGTAAGGGTGTTGAATATTCAACTTGAAGAATTATTGAATTGAGGATGCTTTACCAAGTTTATAATCTTAATGAATGTTTTAGAGTTATTTATCGGAGATAGTAATAAGTATTACGAGATTGTGTTTTCTTATAGGGAATTTAACTAAGTAAAAATATTATGAGTGGTGGCAACACTATAATTAGAAGTCAAACAAGAATATTATGTTAGAATTGTTTTAAATGTGCTTTAAAACTTTGGATTGTATATTGAACTTCGGTATGAGCAATTGTGCCTTCGGGGATAGTTGATTTAATAAGGTCAGTAAACCGTTTTTGTGTAAATTAAAATTTGTGAGTAATTTAACTATCTACCACTGGTATGGGACGGTTGTAGATAATTAAATCACTCGAGTTATTTTGTTAGCTTATCAATCTTTTGAAATTTCTTAAACTGTGAGTGGTTTAGTTAATTAAAACTGGTATGGGCCGGTTTTAAATAAATAAACCATTCGGGTCTCTTTGAATCTCTTTTTATATTATCCTTTGGAATTCGGAAAGATGTTGTAATTTCTAGAAAGAATGGGTATCCTAAAGATGTAAATTGTTCAGAAGCAAGTAGAAAATGCAACCTAGTTCCCCTATAATGATTAATTGTATTCAAGTTTTGATCCGAGAAATGATTCAATAAATTGTGGGGTTGTTATTGTGTCGGTCGCGGTAAACTCAGTTTTTGTTTTGGAGTTGGATCGGCTCCGTTGTGGGCGGCCAACCATTTGATTTGAATACTGATCTGTCACTGGACTTTGGCATAAGGGAAACATTGAATTGTGATAATAGAATATTGACATTAGAAGATTTATTAAAATATTTAGAGTTCTAGGTTGAACTTGAGAGTATTATCACTATAGATTTTGTGATTAAGTTACATTGGAAGGAAAGAAGGGTATGTTATTTTGTTATAGAAAGTTGAATTATATTTTCTACTCGTTATATATATAGCTTGATGAGATGTTATTAATAAAGTCCTCACATATGTTCGGGGATAGTTCGATTGTATAAAACCCATAGTGTTAAATGGATTGGATAGACATCGTTCGGGAAGGTCCTTTTTGGGAAGGTAGGAATGCTATTAAGTTTAACCTTGTAAAAATTTGAGGAATCATTACTTGTTGTTGATGGTATGCTTCGGGCATGAACAATGGATGTTAGTAGTCAATAGTACGTATGGTTACCGGTGGTTGAGTGCGTATAATAGTAGTTATCATTCTAACATTGAGATAAAACCGTATGAGGCGTGGTTGGGGAAGAAAATATCTATCTTTAATTTGTTGGGGTGAGTTTAGTGAAGCAAGGCCTAAGGTAAATTGGCGCCAAGGTTCGTTAATCCATTTGAAGCTTTAGAAAAGGTTGGTGATTTGACTTATAGACTGGCTTGGAGAAGCTTATAGAGTATTTGAAGTTTTAATGTGATATTGTAATGTATTTGGTGACATAAGTTGTAATACTTTTATTTATTTATATTTCCATGGAGATCGTGAAAATTCGCGTTAGTGATAATTGTATAGGATGCTTGGGTCATTAAGTGGTAATATCATATTATTAATGGAATTAGAAATTTTTTTTGGGGGAAGAATCACAACATTGAAGAGACTATTTGAGAATTGAAGTCTGAGGTATACATGTAACCGAGGCGGGTGGATCAGTTAGGTAAGTGACAGTCAAATTCGGGATGAATTTTCTTTAAGGGGGAGTGAGTGTAACGACCCTAACCCTAGGCACTAATTTAACATCATATTGTGTGCTTTTAATATTATTGTTAATATTATGTGTTCATTCTTATATCTTTAAATTTCTTATATTAGGATAAAATGATAAGAAAATAAATAATGTTCTAGGGGAAAAATAATAATTAGAAATAAATAAAGTAATAGAATGGAGTGGTAATAAATGGACAATAAAATGTTGTTGGTTGGGAGAATTATTTTAAATTGATGAAAGAATTTTTGTAGGGAATTATTTGAGTGGGGGACAAATTTCCCTAAAACCCTCCCCTTTTTCCCCTCTTAGTCAAGGCAATCATACCTCTCCCTCACTCTCCCCTCCTTGGACCGGCCCCCCCCATACTCTCTATACCATTTTTATACTCCACCTTCCTCCTCCTCCTCCTTCATTTCATTTTCTTTTATAAAAATTTCATGGAAGCTTCAAAATGAAGCCTTGCTTCCCAAGAATCTCCTAGGTCCAAATCTTCTCCATTTTTCAATCCAAGAGTACATTTGAGCTTGGGACAACTAGGAGAATCTATCAAGCTAAAGAAAGCCATGATCCATCTCCTATTTTAAAGTGAGTTATTATGATTTCCCTTTCTATGTGATGTTCATAACTATTAAATGTTGTTCTTGTTAGTGAAATGGTAGTTTGATGCTTGGAAACCTTCTTGGGGTTAAGAAATGTAGTCAATGGTTAGAATGTTGTTGTTGGTTAAGAAAATGGGTCAAGAGGGTAAGCAAATGGGTTAATTAAATTAAGATGTTAAACTTGAAATGTGTTGGTGGAATGGGTTGGAAATAGTGTGGAAAATAATCTAGATTTATGTTATTTTGGTTTAAAGGATTTAGAATGAGTTTGTAAAATTAGGAAATTCTTTTGGGTGATTATGAAAGTTAGGAAGATGTAAAAAGGAAAAGAAGAACCTAGGTAAACAAGGGTTTGGAAATAGAGCTTCTTTGGACGGGGTTGGGCGGTCGCCCAAGTGGCGATGAGCGGCCGCCCATCTTGACAGAAGTTAGGATGCTTGGAAATCCCTCTTGGGCGGTCGCCCAAGAGGTTATGGGCGGTCGCCCATGTTGGCAAATTTGGCCTAGTTCCCTGTTTCGCTGAATTTTCACTAGTAACCTCCTAGCATGATCCTTAACCAAAATAAAGTTTGGAACTTAACCTTTTCGGATATAAATTAATCCTTTTAACCTAAGTTATACTTAGAACAATTGTATCACTTAATGACACTTTAATTGGGTTACTATGGAACTACGGAAGCACGTTAGGTCTGAATCAGAAATTGTTTGGAAATCTTATTGGCCTTATCAAATGTAACTCCAACTTGATAAATTAACATGAATTCCTATAGAGACCTTGTAATACAGACTATTGACCGGAAATTAGTTATTAAGCTTGATCCGTACTTCACCCACGTAGTTCGAACTTGGGAGGTAGATCATGAACTCTTAATGAGGTTACCCGAAGTTGTGTAATGACTGCGTAGGAATTGTCTATGATATGTTGTCATATTGCTTATCCCCTTTGTGGATTATTTAGCATGTTATTATATTATCCCAAGTGTGGATTATCCGGTTATATTGTTACCCCATTGGAGTACATATTCATTGACTTGTATTATGCTTAGTGTATTATATAAATGCTGCACTCTGATTATTGGTTGAACATGAGTATATTTTACCATGTGACTATATTGCTTATTTATGCATAGTGTGTTAAAGAAATGTTGCACTATGATGTTGGTTGAGCATGAGTATATTTTACCATGTTGCTATGTTGTTTATCCCCTTTGTGGATTTATTCAAGTATCTATTATGTGCTTGATAATGTGTGAGTCAGCTGACATTGGGGGTATAACATAATACGATCAATTATGGAAGTGTGACCTAATGTGATCGGATTATGTTATATCTGTGGCCGTCCCCTCCTGTGGCCACAGGATGGGGTATAGCATCTGTATTGAGCCAAAAGCCTTACAGAGTTGCTACTGTCTTATTTGGTTCCCTGAAAAACGGGTCTTATAAGACGTGAGTATTGCTTAAGCAGCTCACTGTAAGATTGGAGTATTATTATACCCAATGTTGTACGACTATCGCTCGCACGGGAAAAGGTAAACCAAGGTAATGTAAGGTGTTTACAGCTTTTCCAACGTGTTATATGCAACTTGTTATGTGTTGCATCTTATATGGCATATTGCTGCATTCATAATAGCTTGCTGAGATTTATTCTCACCCCTCTCCCTTTACTGTTTTTAGATTCCGAGACAGATGGACCAGCCAAGTAAGGGCGGTAAGGAGTTTGGAAGTTATTGTGGGAATTGTCGGGGTATGATTAGGTTGGTATAGAAAGTGTACTTTGGTATAATTCATTTACGGAAATGTATTTATAAATCTTCATTTTATGTTATAACCAAGGCCGTTTTGTAACTAAAACAGTTTATTACCTTCTAAGTTAGACAGCTATTTCTCCATTGTGAAAAGGTGTAGATTTATTTTGAAATGATTTCAACAATTGTATTTATTTTTGAAAGTTAAATAAAGGTTTTAAAAGTTAAGGAAATTTTGGGTTAGTTTGAGGACGCTCCAGCTCGGGACACGTGTAGGTTCCGGGTCGGGGTCCTCACAAATTTGGTAAAGAAATTTGGCTTGATAATGCATCACACTTGAAATCTCTTATGGGATCATCCTAAAAACTTTGCAAAGATGAGGAAGGTGAAAGTATTGATCACACCCTCTACAGGAGTATGATAGGGATCGTGTTGTATCTTATGGCTAGAAGACCTGATATAATGTTCAGTGTGTGCCTATGCGCAAGGTATCTAGCTGACCCCAAAGTATCCCATCTGAAAGTTGTAAAGCGAATTATAAGATATGTTGGGGGTACTACTCATTTGGGGTTAAGCTAAACTAGAGACACCAACACAAACTTGGTGGGATTTAGTGATTCTGACTGGGCTGGGAATACGGATGACAGAAAAAGCACCACTAGAGGGTGTTTCTATTTAGGGAATAATCTAGTTTCTTGGTTTAGTAAGAAACAAAAATGTGTTTCTTTATCTACTGCTGAATCTGAATATGTGGCAGTAGGGAGTTATTGTACCCAACTGTTATGGATGAACCAAATGATAAAGGATTATGAATTGAAAAGTGAAACCCCCTAATCGTATTCTGTGATAACATGAGTGCCAAGGATATTGCTAAAAATCCTGTTCAACACTCCCGTACAAAGCACATAGATATTAGGCACCACTTTATAAGAGATCATGTTGAACAAATAATCATTACACTTGAACATATTGGAACAACATATCAACTTGCTGATATGTTTACCAAGGCTTTGGATTTTGAGAAATTTTCTTCCCTTAAAAAATCTCTCGGTTTGTGTGATCACAGATGACTGCACAACTGTGCAGATAACTGTTTGCATCTCTGTATAATTGTATCTTATAGAAAACACTGTAAAAAATATTTAAAAATTAAAAAAAAAAAAAAAACTTGCATCCATGCATTTCACGATTATCTCTTGTGACCACTTGACTATTTTTCATTATTGACACTATTTGACTCTTTAATGTGAGATCCCTCCTAACTTGGTGATATAATTCCCATGTTAAAAGTTCTTTGTGATATCCATCATGGAGTGGGTGTCTAATCTATGGTCACCAAGAAAAACAAGTTGCCTCCATTTGTTTTGAAGCTTCCACTCATGTGCTCAATGCCAATGACTTATTGTTTCATCACTTGGGATAAAAATTTGGGTAAGCATTATGGTGTGAGAGTGTAAAGCTACTTCTCAGTGACTGATTCAATGCCAAATTTGGAGACATTCTAGGGGCTACATGATCAAGGGTTATCTCATTGACTTCTTATAGGTCAAATTCTGTCAATATGAAATTTAATCATACCATGTTACACTTTATTGAGATCAAAATCTTCACTGTGTGTGCATTGTTATCTCATAATAGGCATATTGTAAAATATTAGGTCATTCGAAAATCTTGGTAAATATATGATCAAATTTTTGTTGTTACTAATGAATCTTTGACATGATGCTTCTACTGTGTTTAATGATAATCCTATGATGAGGTGTTTAAGAACTCTAGCAATCAAAGGATGGTGATCTATCAAGGATATTTTCCTTTTTTCGGTTAAGGAAAGTAAATTTTATCACAAAATATGGTAGGAGTTCAAAATTTCCATCACTAATCCGTTATGATGAAGGAAGTTCAAAAGGTATACAACTCACCATCACACGGATCCTTCTCTTTCTCCTATTACGAGTTCCAAGGCAAGTAATGAGTATCCCTCATCAATGTTGTGTTATAAGTTGTTTAATCAAGTCTTGTCACATATCTCCTCACAACTCATCTTCCATATTTTATATCCGCTCCTCTTTCTCTCAATCTCTATTCTAACCAGTGCAAATACAAATCCATGGCATCTCCGTCGTCTTCCACAGCTCCGGCAACTTCCAGCTGCAATGCCATTGTTGCAGATCTAATCAACAAGCCCCAATACGTTCCTCCAATGGACGTGAACTCCCTCGGCCAGCAGAATATGGCCATTGATGTGGACAATCAAAATGTCCTAGACGTCGTGCATGCTGCTCGTCAACCTCCAGTGCCGGGGACACGACGATCTCACCGACTAATTGACTCTGGTAAGTCGGTTATTTTCTGAGTTTCTAGAACCGCAACTGTGCCTAAGAAGACTCTCAAGGCCTCTACCCTCAAATCAAGCAAACCCACCGGTGCAAGGCGGAAACTTATTCTGCATGACTCCTCCGACGAAGAGGAAATCCCAACACAAGAACCTTCACCGAAGGTAGGATTTAACGAAGACGCTCTTCCCATAGTCTCCTTGATCAAAGAAAAATCTCCGGTGAAATAGGCATCTCCAGCTAGGGTTCAGGCAGCAACTACTCCGACTAGTAGGGGTGTGCTCGGTACGATTTGGCTCGGTTTTAGACTAAAACCGTTACCGAACCAAAAGTATTCGGTTTCTAATTTTAACAAATCGCCACCACTCGGTTTTAGCTCGGTTCGGTGTAGTCGGTTTTCGACTTAGGAATGTGTCGGTTCGGTAATATTTGGTCTTGACACCTTTACTTTATATGGTCGCTGAGCTCAGGCCAAACTTCGGCCAAACATAAACATTTTAGCATTTTACATTCTAATTCCTAACAACAGCCACACTTTGGCTCAAAAAAGACTTCAAATAATTCACTTGATTTTGTAAACAGTAAGTTACTAAAATAAATGTTAATAATTGTCAAAATAACAATTCTAATAATTCATCCAATCCTGATTTCAAAAAGTAAAATTAAGAATTCATCAAAAATCCAAAATATGACAAAAACATCTCCAATGCAATGACTAAAGTTCTTTAGAAAACAAAATGCAACTGTCCTGTTCTTAAAGTACTCAGTAATTTTTGCAAAAACACAATCATATTTAGCATATGGAGTAGAACAACAGAGAAATAATAGCAAAACTAACATCAAATATCATAAACTTTTTATGTTTCACATGATTTATTTTGACTAGAGATAAACTAAAGAAAGGATAATCGAATAAGGGAGACAGATTACCATTAGAGGATCGCCGACTACAGACTTGGTTTGAACGCGAAAGACGATTGAAGTCGTGTAGTTGGGTTTAGGGTTACATATATAAGGACAGAAGGCTGAGATATGAGGATGGGGTGTGGAGGGCGTGTATGGCCGAGGGAGAGGGAGAGGGAATGTTTGCTTGCAAGGTAGAAGCGGCGTGAAAGGTTATAGGAGGAGAGGAGACGGAATGGGAGGCGATGTGATATTGCGATGAGGGAGGTGAATGGGCGTCAGGCAATGTAGAGAGAGAAAAGGATATTTGGGCTTTGACAAGATTTACTAAATCTTGTAAATCTAACTAAAAAATTAGTGGTATATATTATTTCTTATGAAGATAATTTTTATTTATTTAATATATATGGAAACTGAATAGATGAAAAACTATAGTAAATATTAGGAGTATTTATTATTTAGAAGAATATCGGTACGGTTCTGAATGTGCGCTCGCCCTCGCGAAATTTTTGGGTTTCACGGTGAAAGAGTAAAAAGAGAGTTGCCACGCCATGCTTAAGAGGTGCACTTTGAAAAACCTATGAAAAGAGAATGGGTTCGGGGGTCAGCTTACGTGTTGGGATGAACTGAGAGTTCACCCAACACGCCTCGTCCGTAGACAAGTCTTTCAATTAAACATCCAAGCAAATCCAAAAGTGTGTGCAAATGTTGACAATGAACAAGTGTGGTAATCATGCATTTTATTAATATGAATCGAGACTTACAACTTGTGAGCCAATTTATTTAGGGAGGCCACATCCCTACTACAACAATCTAGAACAGATTACAAGGGGAAAAGGTTTCTACAGACAGGCACGATATGTCGCATGACACATGACACAGGTGACCAGATATGTCGCGTGACACAGGATCACCTATGAACAATGTGTCGCGTGACACATAGAGGCCATCTGCAGAAACTTACACAATGAACACCAGAATCAACAACAACTAATACAGATCTAATTAATTGAACAGCTTAGATACGAAATACAGAAATAACAACAAATCGACCCTGGGAGTGTGGATATGGATAGATCCACACCCCCTTGGGGTTTAAACACCAAATTCAAACAAGTATTCAACAATAAAAGCTCAATTACACTGATTAAACAATTTAAACAGAGGGATTGCGATTGGGATTCAATAATCTAGATGGATAGAGTCTGATTACTGAATCCTAACAGGAGTAGACAATAGAATTATGAAGAATTAAGTAGAAGGAAGAGATAAGAGGGAGTTTGAGATTCGTTACCCTTGTTGCTTCCACGAATTCTGTATCAAATTAGATACAGAACCCTTCAATTGGCTACTTTTGGTCTTAGGAGCTTGGGAGGATTGATGCAAAGGATCCAAGTGGTTTGGTTTAGGAAATGGGTTTGAATTGGAAGGAATTGGGGTAGATTGAAGGTAGGAGAGAGAGAGGATTGTGTTTGGAGGGCTTTTTTACGACGGAATTCCTGTAGAGTAACAGTAGGCTAGGTTGGGGATCCATTTTTGAGAGGGGGAGGGTCTTATTTATAGGCTGCAGTTAGTGGTCACCTTGTGTCGCACGACTATACGCAACCACTTTCCATGCCTCGAATTTTCGCGTGACACAAGGTGGCCTCAACCGTTTTTGGCGCCAAAACCAGTTTCTGGAACATTCAGGCCTAAATACCTAAAAAGTCCAAAAAGGTTTATTCCCAACAAGTCCCTTGGCATGAGCAAGGTACCAAAAGGTACTTCCTTCGCGGGAAACTTATGAAATGTTTCCGGAAGTCTCGGGATAGGCCGAGAATTTACCAAAATGCCCCTTAATGCAATTTTATTATATTAAAATGCATCTAAAAGGATCGCGAATTGGATTGGCATACTTACAGAGCCCCTCGGCAATGTCACTTTTTGGAAAAAAGTGGGGTTGTCGATAAAATAAGACCCAATCCCAATGAGCATCAGGGGATAAGGCAACGGGCTAGAAGGTGAATTGGGGAAATCGGATGGCTGGACCTTTCTGAGAAAGGATTTCTACGTATCCCTTAAGAAGGGAATCAAGCCAAATCGTAGTTCGAAATTACCAAAACTAAACCATAAGCAAGAAAGGAGTAGGGATGTATCTTCATACCTTTGCTATGCTTACCTGTGATTTCTTGAGGGGTCGGTACTACTGCGGGTGGCTAGTAGCTGCCATTTATGCCAGGTTGTAGCAATCGGAGGGTCTCATGCTGCAACTGGTATTGGTGAGTAGCTGTCGGAGGGTCTCATGCTATCGCTGTTGACGGGTTGTAGCTGCCGGAGGGTCTCATGCTACAACTGGTCTCTGTGGATACCGAAGGGACTCATACCACTTTGTTGGTGCAAGGTAGCTGCCAGGGGTCTCACGCTATTGTTGCTTCTTCTCGTGGATGCCAGAGGGTCTCATACCACGTTGCTGGTGCAGGGTAGCTGCCAGGGGTCTCATGCTAAAGCTGCTGACAGGTTGTAGCTGCCGGAGGGTCTCATGCTGCAACGGGTCTTTTGTGGATGCCGGAGGGACTCATACCACTTCTGCTTCTGCTTTGCTGAGGATAGGTGTAGCTGCCAGGGGTCTCACGCTACTGCTTTCCTTCTTTTTGGGGATAAGTATAGCTGCCAGGGGTCTCACGCTACTGCTTTCCTGCTCTTTGGGGATAAGTATAGCTGCCAGGGGTCTCACGCTACTGCTTTCCTGCTTTTTGGGGATAAGTATAGCTGCCAGGGGTCTCACGCTACTGCTTTCCTGCTTTTTGGGGATAAGTATAGATGCCATGGGTCTCACGCTAGTGCTTTCCTTTTTGTTGTTCTTTTACCGATTTTACTGCTGGACGGTCTTTTGTTGCTTATTTGATTTTTGTGTCCTAGACTTCTCTTGGTAAGTTGGGGACTTTGCTTTTGTCTGTGCCTCGAGGCTACTGATCTTTGGGACTTTGCTTGGTAAGCCGGGGACTCTGCTTTCTGGGGAGTTGGCTTTTTTTGGTGTTTTGGGGCCGTTGATCTTTGGAACTTTACTTGGTAAGCCGGGGACTCTGCTTTCTGGGGAGTTGCCTTCTTTTGGTTATGTGGGGCCGTTGATCTTTCTGCGCTCTGCCTGGGAGGCTATCATAGATACGGGCTTTTTTGTTCTTCTTTTTTTTCGGTTTTGCCTGAGGGCCAGTCTTCGAGGTTTTGTGAGACTCAGTTGATCATTGTACCTGCGGGGGAAAACAACACTCCAAGCGCTACGTCTAACTAAGCTATCTTGTTAGCAAAGATCAACCTATGTTAGCTTGTTTGCACGGGTCTGTCTGCTCTGGGAAAGAAATGCGATCATTGTATTAAAAGGTTGGCTTTATCGGGTTGGAACATGAGGTGTTGGAACTGTCTCGGGTGAGTTTATATAGTAAGGGGGTCCTCTCTCGTGCATTTTCATAGGAATGTGTGTGAGGATAAGAGGTATATTACAGCGACGGCGAGTTGGGAAGTGCTCTGGTGTAACCACTGCAGGCCTTTCCATATTGCCTGATGTCAACCAAATGTGTCGCCCGACAGGCCATGTCTGCTTGGCATGTTGTGTCGCACGACCAGATGAAGCTCGTAACAGGTTCTTTTTAAATTCAGCTCAGGCTTCACTTTGTAAACACTGTCTCTTCAGTAAAGGAAACCAGCTACCCTGACTTGGCAGATAAGCAAATTCCTTGGCCAAGACTGATACTTTTGGCTGCAATGGAGCACTATAACAGGGAAATAGCTTCTCGGGAGCATCAATTTTGCCAAGATTTCCTCGAAATTTCACATTATCACCGGAGGCATCATAGGGAGCTCATTGATAGGAGGTACAGTATGCCGTGCCTCTGGTCGTTGAAGGATTGGAGGATCAATTGGGATTTGCTCCGGGCTACATCTTGCTTTTGGGACTCAGAACAGCATGTCTTTACTCTGTCATACAATGATTTGACCCCAACCATGGAAGAATTTAGGGCATTGACCGGCTTGGGTGAAGCGGCAGTTGTAGCATTCCCACGGGATGGCCGGTCGGTTGTGGAGCAGTTGTCAGACTTCCTTCACTTGCCAGTGGATCAGGTGTCATCTATGATTCTGGGTAATGGGTCCATAGACTTGACTCGGATGGCTAGGTTATGCTTGTCCAGTCCTGAGCTGTTCGATCTTTCCACGTCTCTGGATATGTTCATGCTGTTTAGCTTGTCGGCTCATTACTTCTGTGGATATGTCGGAGTCTGCTCAAGTGCATTGCTGGAGACTGTCAGGCAATTGAGGGGTGACCGGGGTGTGAATCTTCGTCAAATTAGGTCTGGTCAAGGGGAGATGGACATCGTACCACTATTGCTGGCTGAGACATACCATGGCATTGACAGGCTAGCAGGGGAATCGGATTTCATGGGAGCAGGCAGCCCCAACTTGTTGTCTTTGTGGTTCTCTGAGAGGCTACGCTTGATCATGCCACTTCCAGCGGGTCAAATTGTTATGCCTTGGGTGACGGGGCAACACAGAGTGCTGAGGGACGAGGCTGTTGGCAATTGGTAGAGGAGATTGACGCAGTACAGGACAACTGATCTGAACTTTTGGATTCCTGCCTGGAAGTTACAGACTATGAGAGACATTCAGGATGGATCGCTGATAGTCGCCGCTGTGCTTGCATGTATCTTCTTTCTGTATCCCATCATTGGTGAGCAGGCAGTATAGGTACCCTCAGCAGATTATCCAGGCTTTGAGGGAAAGGCTGACGACTGATGCTGTTCCGATGTCTATGACTGAGCCCCAGACTATGCAGTTCTTCAGCAGATCCTTTCTGGAGGGTTTTCTTCCCACTCGTGCACTTCTTCGGCAATCCAGGGGATTTACATTCCTGACCACAGAGTATCTGATTTGGTATGAGGAGCATCAGGGTCTTGCACAGTTGGCTATAGAGGCTCGCCGTCGGGAATACTTGGGAGCAGATTACCCGTCCAGTCGGTCTTTCAGGGATACAGAGGCACGGGGGAACCCAGACAATGTTACCGGCGATGTTGCTGAGGATTATCGGAGGCAAGAGATCCGGAGGGCTGCTTTGAGGGATGATCCAGAGGTGATGGCTCGCAGAGAGGCCTTGAGACAAGAGAGGGTTGCTAGGGCCGCTTTGAGGGAGACTGGTCTGATCGAGCCACCGGCGCATGTTATTCCTGAATTGGGACGGGCTCAAATCGACTTATTTGACATTCCTAGGCTAAAGACCTCTCGGGGACTGAGGAAAAGGAAAGACAGAGGATCAAATTCGGGAGCGGGAACGAGCTTCTAGACGCTTTTCTGAGAGATAGGAGACTCTTTTCTTTTGTGTTTTGAAAGTAGGAATTATTGTATGGAAACTGAGTACCCTTTGATTACTTAATGCAGACAGAATAGATGTTAGCAATGATTTCTTTTTGTTCGCAGTAAATTATTTGAGTCAAAAGTAGGCCGTGCTTGAACTCATCAAAAAGAATATTAACTCAGAATGAACCTTTGGAAAGCTTTGGAACTATAATCAAAACACATCTTGGCAAGATAAGAGATTTTGCAGTGATTTTAGACCGAACCATAAGTGGTTGCCTATGTTCCCCTTTTATAAAGAGAACTAAGGGGCTCAGGTCTCCGTAGTTCGACTCAATCAACTTTTGTGTTTAAGAAAGGGGAAGACAGAAGGGGGACATGGTGCAACCCTATTTTTTTTACCTAGACCGCCCTTTTTTAGGGTTTTCGGTCTAGCTAGGTATATTCTTTAGCACCGGGCGCGTCCCTTATTTTTGCATGGACTGCCTTTTGAGAGGTTTTCAGTCTCATCTGGGACAATTTTATTGCGCCTTTATTTTTTCTTACTTTTTTTTTTATTTTATTATTATGTATTTTTTTTAAAGAGGGGGAAAAAGACTCGATCACACATAATACCTCTGCAACTTGTCGCTGTTGACGGGGTGCAGAAATGGGTTGCCATCCAAATCTGTCTACTGCATAGCTCCTCCGGAGAATATTTTCTTCACTAGAAACGGTCCGACCCAAACAGGAGCCCATTTGCCCAATGCACTGCTCTGATTCGAGGGCTTCATCTTAAGGACCAGATCACCAACCTTGATGTCCCTGGGTTTCACTTTCTTGTCAAAAGCACGGGCCATTCTTCTCTGGTACGCCCGGTTATGCTCCATGGCTTTTAATCTGCGTTCATCTAACAGTGCCAATTTGTTGTATCGACTTTGGAGCCATTCAATCTCATTTACCTCATTCTCGAGCAAAACCCTGAGGGATGGAATCTCTAACTCAATGGGCATGACAGCCTCCATTCCGTAAGTCAAAGCATATGGAGTTGCGCCGGTGGCAGTTCGAATTGAAGTGCGGTAGCCCCACAATGCTAAATGCAGCTTCTCCGGCCAATCTCGTCCTCGTTCGGCCATCTTCTTTATGATTCTCTCCAAGTTCTTATTGGCAGCCTCAACAGCACCGTTCGTCTGCGGTCTGTATGGTGAAGATTTATGGCACTTGACCTTGTATTCAGTGAGTAACCGATCAGTTTCTCCTTCGAAATGGGTCCCATTGTCAGAAATGATCTCATTCGGGACTCCGTAGCGGCAAAAGATCTGTTCCTTTATGAAGCGAGCAACTTTCTTAGCTGTGAGCACTTTGTAAGACGCAGCTTCTACCCACTTTGTGAAGTAATCTACCGCAACCAATACAAATGAATGTCCATAGCTCCCGGACGGAGTTATTTTCCCAATGACATCAATTCCCCATGTTGCGAAGGGTCACGGAGTTGTCATACAGTATAGGTCATGAGGAGGGATGTGGTTCAGGTTGGAGAATCGCTGGCATTTATCACAAGTCCACACAAACCGGATGCACCGCCCATAGTGATCCGTAGAACCCACTCGATAATGCTATGCATAAGGGATCGAGCGTTCATATGAGGTCCGCAGGCACCATTGTGAACATCTTTCATTACTCTTTGGGCCTTTTCTTTGTTGATACAGAGCAGGAGTGGGCAACCTTCCCTTTTCTTCCATAACTCATTGCCAAGTATGACGTACTGTGCTGATAGTCTCTTTAGAGCTTGCAAGCTTTTGGCATGAACACCTTTTAAGTCTCCTTCTTTATCAATAGGGAAGGATGCTTCACCATGCTTGAGATATTGAAAGATCTGATTGTACCACCGCTCATTGACGGTTTCGACCTCAATTTCACAACAAAATGCAGGATTTTCTCGCCTACCGACCCTAAACGGTTTGATCGACTTTCCTTCTGGTATTTCCACCAATGAGGCCAGAGTAGCTAGGGCATCGGCAAATCTGTTCTTATCTCGCGGCAGGAACTGGAATGACACTTCCTTGAACTGACCGACGAGCTCTGCAATGTAAGCATGATATCTTTGGAGACACGGATCTGAAGTTTTCCATTTGTTGGCAGCCTGATTTATTATCAGCTGGGAATCACCAAACACTTCTAACTCCTCCACATGTCGTTCAAGGGCAGCCTCTAGACCCGCTATGCAAGCTTCGTACTCGGCAGCATTATTGGTAACTGAGAAGTTCAGCTTGATGGCTATGGGGGTATGCATGTCATTCGGGTCTACTAGTACCATCCCGATGCCATTACCTCTTCTGTTCGCTGCTCCGTCAAAGAATAACTGCCATCGGTTGCCATTTTCTATAACAAGAATCCCCTCATCTGGAAACTGAAGATCCGTCCTCTCGGCTTCAGACTGGGAAGTCACCCAACCGATCTCGCCAAAGCCTGTCCTTTGATTGACTTCCGGATTGCATATTTGATGTCGAATTCTGCTAGGAAGAAGGTTCATTTTGTCAATCTGGTAGAGATGTTACCTCTGTCACCCTGAAACAGGTATCTGATCGGGTCCATCTTGGAGACTAAGTGTACGGTGTGGGATAGCATGTAGTGCTTTAGCTTTCCGACTACCCAAACCAGAGCTGCGCACGTCTTCTCTAGGGCAGAGTAATTTAACTCGCTACCTTGGAATTTACGGCTGACAAAATAAATGGCATTCTCAATCTTTGAATCCTTCTTCTCTTGTGCTAGCATAGCCCCAGTGGCTGTGTCTGTGACCGTCAAGTATAGCAGTAAAGGCTTGCTCCCGTGAGGCGGACAAAGAATGGGAGGATTGACGAGGTAAGCTTTGATCCTCTCGAAAGCTAGTTGGCATTCCTCATTCCAAACCACTTCCTGATTCTTCTTTAGTAGCTTGAAGATCGGCTCACACATGGAGGTCAGTTGTTTGACAAATCTGCTGATGTACTGTAATCGACCCATGAAGCCCTTTACCTCGGAGACAGTTCTAGGTGGTTTCATCTCAACAATCGCCTTGACTTTTCTGGGATCTACCTCGATGCCTCGCTCTGTAACCATATACCCCAGGACTCTGCCGCGAATAACCCCAAAAATGCACTTGGCTGGATTTAGCCTCATGGAATATTCTCGAAGTCTGTTGAAGAACTTCCTCAAATCAATGAAATGCTGTCCATCTGACCCTTTCGAGTGAATAATCATATCATCTACATACACTTCAATCTCCTTGTGGATCATGTCATGAAACATGGTAGTGACGGCTCTCTGATAGGTAGCCCCAGCATTCTTTAGTCCAAATGGCATTACTGTGTAACAATAGATGCCCCAAGGAGTTGTAAACGCTGTCTTGTCCTGATCTTCCTCAGCCATTTTGATCTGATTATAACCCGCAAAACCATCAACGAAGGACTTGACCTCGAAGTTTGCAGTTGCATCTACTAGCATATCAATGTTGGGCAAAGGGAAGTCATCTTTGGGACTAGCCTTATTGAGATCTCGGAAATCTACGCAGACCCGAACCTTTCCGTTTGCTTTTGTGACCGTGACTATGTTTGCCAGCCAAGTCGGGTATTCGATCACTTTGATAAAGCCCACCCGTAGGAGTTTTTCAATTTCTTCTTTCACCTGCAAGGACCACTAAGGTTTTATCCGCCTCAACTTCTGCTTGATCGGCTTAATTTCTGGATCTAGAGGTATCCGGTGCTCTACGATAGATGTATCCAACCCAGGCATGTCTTTGTAGGACCAAGCAAAGACGTCCATAAACTCTTTAAGAAACTCAATCAGGGCAACCCGTTCATCTCCGGAGAAGAAGCTACCAATCTGCATTTCTTTGGGTTCTTCGGCTGTTCCCAGGTTCACCGTTGTCAATACCTCATCGGCAGCTTGGGCCCGGCTTTCCTTTTGCTCGCAAACCTACTTTGAATCATTTTCTAAAATTTGCTCATCTATTAAGTCTGCGTTATCTTCAATTGAATTAGGCTTAATTATTTTTAAATCTTGATGATCATTTTTTGTTAAGAGTTCAATTGTTAGATTTGCAATCACGGGATACTCAGAAAGGTCAACCACTTTATTCAGAGCAAAGGGAAAAACAGTGTTTACAACTCGACGACGGTCTTCCATCGTGAGGACGTCAGACCGGTCAGAAGACTCGAATTCAATAACAAGGGATTCAGGAGACCGACTCAAAACACGAGGGACAAATTTAGACTCAGAGGGACAAGGACGAGTCTTGAGCCCAAGCTTTCCAATCATAGTCTCCCTGTCGGCGACCGGTCCTCGGAATGAAGTCCAGTTCTGCAACGGTCTCTCTGCAACGGTCTCCAAACTATTTAGCTTCACAACTGGCTCTTTCTCGAATTCTAGCATAGCCACCACCTCGATATCAGAGGAAAAGTCAATCAAATCACTCGGCTCCTTGGCAACAACCGCCCTTTCTGTAAGTACTTCTGTCAAAAGCATACCATCCTCAGGCTTCGACAGCCCCTGCTCTTTAAACAAATCTGCCAAATCACCATCAATATCCACAGGGTCAGCACCGCGGATCTTGCACATTATGGGCTCGTCCAGAGCAAGCTTTTCGAGCTGATTCACATAATCAGGCCCCCAGAAATGGTAGCTGTTCTCGTAAGTGGCGGTGACACCTGGCCTTTTGGGCAAGCTATTAAACATTTCCTTCACCGGGTTTTGGCTGCTGGCAAACCTCCGAATTGTTTTCATTCTTTCTTTCATTTGGCTCAACCTCGGTTCTGGACAAACGAACATATCTCCATCCTCTTTGACAAAGTGCTTATTCAAAGACCAACTGTACTGGCGCATCTCAGGCCTTTTGTACCTTTTACCAGCAGCTGCGGTCATCCTTTCTTTAAAAGCTTCAGTCTTATCATACTCTTTATCTTCTCTAGTCACGGCATATCCCATGCCTTGTTTGTTCCTCTTGGCTTCTGGCAGCACAAGCTTACACGGTCCCTGTTGGCGTTTTCCCAGCCCCAGACCAGGGATATAGCTCATACCTCTCATTATTTTCAACACAGGGGGAATCTTGTCTGAAGATGTCGTCAAATCTATGGTGCAGACCTACCCTTTAGGTTTCTCAATCGTGAATCCACTGAGCATCGGATTCTCCTGGTCGAGCTTGATTTCCATCACTGGTAGGGTATTGGTGCTGGTTTCCCCGATCGCAACGCTATCACCGTAAATGGTTGTCAACACTCCCTCTTGCACAAACTTTAAACACTGGTGGAGAGTGGAGGCTACCGCTCCAATTTCATGAATCCACGGTCTGCCCAATAATGCTGAGAATGTGACCGGAATGTCGATAACTTGGAATTCTACCATCATCTCTTTGCCCCCAAACATCAAATTCAGAGAGACTATCCCCAACACTGCCCTAGATGTTGAATCGTAGGCCTTTATGGTTTGGTTGGATGGTTTAAGGTTATGCGCATTAATGTCTAACATACTCATCATTTTAGCAGGGAGCACATTCATAGCCGACCCATTGTCTATCAACACATGGGGAATCCGCCGTCCTTCCAGGGGTACCGTGATGTGTAGAGACTTATTATGCTTCGTACCGTAAGCAAGCAGGTCAAGATCCGTAAAAGTAATGATGTTTCCATACTACGCAGTTCCAATCAGTTGACAGGCCTCGTCTGGAGTGGCGTTGACAGATACTTTGGTTTCGGACAAGGCTTCTTCCAACTTTAGTTTGTGAGGGTAGGAGGATGTGAGTAGAGACCATAAGGAGATATCGGCATGTGTTCTCTTTAAATGCGTTAGGATCGGGTCTTCCTGGACTTCTTCACCTCCTACCGATCTGTAAGGATTCTGAGAGGACTGGGGATTAGAGACCGCAACTGCCTTACCTTTCCCGGACGGATCTGAATTATTCAATCCCAACATTCTCCCTGGCCGAGTCAACAGATTAACTTCTTGATGATCATCAACCACAAATTCCCTGCTAGCCTCCTTGAGCTCTGCTAGTGTGAGCGGTACAGGGCGAGTGCTCTATGGCCACGCCGCCTGTCTTATCTCATTTATGGATAATGGCGCCTCTACATTAGCCGCTATCTTGAGTTCCTCCAGAGAGATTGGGAAATCTCTAGGAACCATGGAGGATATAGTGTTAACAACCAAGTGCAATTCATAATCATCATACTCAACAATATTATTCAAATCATGTAAGTCATCAAGATACAAAACATAGCAGAAGTTATCTTTCATTTCATTAGAACGAGGGATTACATCAGTCACAACCTTATTACAACCATTGCTAACATTTCCATCTACGGATTCCCCAAACTCTATTACATTGACAAAATAATCTTGCCCAAAATCCATGAGATTCATGGTGTTACTTGGCAGAGGATTGCTGACAACATTTGGGCGAGGAGATTTCTCGATCTTCTTGTCATCTACGAGCCCTTGAATAATCTTTTTGGGGGTTATGCAGGAATTTGTGGTGTGCCCTGGGAACTGGTGAAATCGACAGTACTTGCTAGCATCCAGATGGGGATTAGGACGGGCAGGACTATAATTCTCCAGCGGCTTGATCATGCCGGTCCGAAGCAATCCGTTGAAAACTTCCTCTGTAGACATGCCCAAATCATCAAACCTCGACTGCGGCTTAGGCTGAAATCTCATTGCATTCTGTGCATACTACCTCCTCTCTGCAGATTATTGATATTGTTGTCTTTGGCCACTTCCCTTCCCCTCGGTGCTATTGCTGGAACAGGGTTGGGTGCTCGGTATCGGTATCCTCCACTACCGATGCTGCCACCGTCATTCGTATTCGGGGTTTGATTGAATAATCTGTTTTTACTTCTAGCTCCCATTCCAACCATCTCTCGCAGATCTGGATACCAACATTTTTCGATGGCTTCCCTGAGCACTGGCTTGACACATGACAAGAAGATGTCTTTTTGGTCCTGAAGGGGGATTGGCTCTGATAGCTCATTAAGCTTGGCATTCCACCGTTTATAGAATTCTGTAATTGACTCATCAGCCTTCTGGATGGTCCCTACTAAATCATCCCGGGTGGTACGCCACTCCAAATTGCCTTTGTACTTCTCCAAAAAGGTCTCCGTGATCTGGCTCCAGGTGGAGCGGCATTCTTGTTTCAGGGCCAAAAACCATGTGAGCGCTGATCCCTTCAAAGTCAGATGGAAGTGGGATGCCATAAACTCGGGCGTGCAGTCCATCGCTCCCATTGTCATAACATAAGTATCCACATGAGTTTTTGGGCAAGCAGTACCATCGAAGTCCATCTTGGGCATTTTGAACTTGTGAGGCAAAGGTGTTACCTGAGCTGGGTCCACAACCTTGAGACCACTAGAACCCACAGTCAATTTATCGATCTGTTGTTGCATCTGTTTCAATAAGGCTGTTACTTCTGGCGTCAATCCTGGAATCTGGGGGATCGCGGGAGACACTGTTGATGAAGGCACTGGGAACTCCGAACTGGATCAAATGGGCAAAGCTGCTGGTGGGAGACATAAGGTACTGGGTATACTGATGTTGCTATCCAACAAGCTGACCGAGCTGGGAATCATGTTCCCGTACATATCATAGCCATTAAACTTCACACTGGGGTTCTGGGGATCGAACTGCGCTGACTGACTTCTGAATTGACCAAGAGTAGAAAATCCTGTACTGATGCAAGGAGCCGAAAATGGGGTAGAACCATATAAATGTTGGGTAAGAGGGGAACACACTGCGGGCTGAGAAAAACTGCCTTGGGTCTGAGACTGCTGATACCTCGGAATATTGTCTTGACAAATCTGATTCCCCGAAAGACGGTATTGACCATTCTGCTGCACATTAGACTGACCACCCTGAAAACTGTCGGAGTACACTCTGAACTGGGGTTGGGGACAACCTGCTTGAAACTGAGATCCATACTGAAACTGCGATGTTGGGGCATTGGGAACTGGAGAGGCAGTGAGATCGAAGAAGTTTGATTGTTGGCTGCCATTCTTGTTAACACCCTGCTGAGCAACCTGGTTATACCCTTGAGAGGATGGGGGGATGAACCTTCCTTGGTCACTCACAAACATTCCTGGAGATGACACTTGGTCGGGGCGCGGGGCATAGCTTACTGGAGGAGGCATCGCATTGTAACTAGGCTGAGTAGGCTGGGCAGGTGAGATGGATCCAATCTCATTGTGACTGTCTTCTGTGATCTCTTCATAAGAGCCATCCTCTCGACGAAGTACTGCAATCCCTTTGGCTCTCATGGCCTCAACAAAGCGGTTATGAGCTTCTTCTTCACGGGCCTTGGCATTCTGAGCCAATAGACAGGCCTCACGCTCTCTGGTCAAAGCGGCTTCCAGATTCATCCTTAACTCTTCTGTGGTCATATCGTTCAAACTTGACTGACCCATTGACACTGAGCCTCCAGCGGACTGAGCAGAAAATACATCTCCGTTCCCGACCATATCTGATTCTACACCGATTGAAACTGCTTGAACTGCTTGAACACGAACCAAACGAGCTCCTGGGACAGATCAACGGGTCCAACTCGCCGTAGCTGCAGGGGTAGATACGGGCTTATAAGGTAAAGGGAGAAAAGGATTTCGAGAGAGGGAAAGGAACGAGGGACAGACTCGCACAAACAATCTTATTTATCTTCAAGTAGAAATCAATGTCTTAATTCTAAGTACGGTTGGAAAAGGAGAAGCCTTTATTCATGCTAACTACACCTTGGGGAAGCCTAGGGACACATCGTTCAAATTTCACTAAATGCCTTGCTTTGAAATATATAATTGGTAATGATACCTAACCAAATCCTAACATCATTATGGAACGAAGAGGTTGTCCAAATCTCTGGGGAAATTTGGGCAGCATAACGGGTCTTTTCGAAGAATTTCGAATAAAAATCCGGCATGACCTCTCGTCGGTGCACGTTGACAATGCGGCATGATCTCTCGTTTAGAACACGCCACGGGAGTGACATGTCCCCACGTGAAATCATGTTGCGTTGGCAACATGCCCACAAGATGCGAGGTTTTGGGGGAAGGTATAAAGACTTACGATATGTTTCAAAAACAATTCATTTTGGTGTAATAATAAAATGTTGTATCAAAAACCAACCGCGGGTAAGGTTTAAGTGTGGTGCCACTTATAACGCACTAGGGGGGTAGGTTTGATATTAGGCGCTCAAGCGTAGGCGACATACATCATCGTCCGCGATGCCGTTAATCGCACCCGAGGGTTCTAGATCTAAGTGATGTAGTGTGCGGATGACTAATTCTCTTTTTTTTTTTTTACAAAAAACAAGATTTTTTTTATTTTATTTACTTTTTGAAAAGAGAAAAGAAAACACACACACACCCTCACAGGAAATACAGGGAACAACAATCAACAGAGCCACATTCGATTCAAGGGACTGCCCTCAAACCAGCCTTCTGAATATCTGTTCAGTGGCCACTCCTTTTCGCGTGACACATGACATCAAGGGACAGAGATGTCGCACGACCTAGGTGGTCATTGAACCAGCACTCTGCAATCATCAAATCAGCCCCTGCTTCTCCATGGCAAGAACAAAGCAAGAATATCTAATGCACAACACAATGACCACAAAGCACAAAAGGCTCACAAGTCTCATAATCAACAAAATGCATGAACCACAAATGATTATCAAAGATGCACACAAAAATGGATGTATTGGATGTTTAATTTAATTAAAGCTTGACCCACTTAACATTTGAAAAACAGGTTTTCAAAGTGCATCCCCAGCAGAGTCGCCACTGAATGTGCGCTCGCCCTCGCAAAATTTTTGGGTTTCACGGTGAAAGAGTAAAAAGAGAGTCGCCACGCCATGCTTAAGAGGTGCACTTTGAAAAACCTATGAAAAGAGAACGGGTTCGGGGGTCAGCTTACGTGTTGGGAAGAACTGAGAGTTCACCCAACACGCCTCATCCGTAGACGAGTCTTTCAATTAAACATCCAAGCAAATCCAAAAGTGTGTGCAAATGTTGACAATGAACAAGTGTGGTAATCATGCATTTTATTAATATGAATCGAGACTTACAACTTGTGAGCCAATTCATTTAGGGAGGCCACATCCCTACTACAACAATCTAGAACAGATTACAAGGGGAAAAGGTTTCTGCAGACAGGCACGATATGTCGCATGACACATGACACAGGTGACCAGATATGTCGCGTGACACAGGATCACCTATGAAAAATGTGTCGCGTGACACACAGAGGCCATCTGCAGAAACTTACACAATGAACACCAGAATCAACAACAACTAACACAGATCTAATTAATTGAACAGATTAGATACGAAATACAGAAATAACAACAAATCGACCCCGGGAGTGTGGATATGGATAGATCCACACCCCCTTGGGGTTTAAACACCAAATTCAAACAAGTATTCAACAATAAAAGCTCAATTACACTGATTAAACAATTTAAACAGAGAGATTGCGATTGGGATTCAATAATCTAGACGGATAGAGTCTGATTACTGAATCCTAACAGGAGTAGACAATAGAATTATGAAGAATTAAGTAGAAGGAAGAGAGAAGAGGGAGTTTGAGATTCGTTACCCTTGTTGCTTCCACGAATTCTGTATCAAATTAGATACAGAACCCATCAATTGGCTGCTTCTGGTCTTAGGAGCTTGGGAGGATTGATGCAAAGGATCCAAGTGGTTTGGTTTAGGAAATGGGTTTGAATTGGAAGGAATTGGGGTAGATTGAAGGTAGGAGAGAGAGAGGATTGTGTTTGGAGGGCTTTGTTACGACGCAATTCCTGTAGAGTAACAGTAGGCTAGGTTAGGGATCCATTTCTGAGAGGGGGAGGGTCTTATTTATAGGCTGCAGTTAGTGGTCACCTTGTGTCGCACGACTATTGAAATTACCCGGGATTTCGCGCGGGCGCGAAACGCGGTTGTCTTTCGCGGAGGGTTGGTGTCTGAGACCTCGCTTCATGGGAAGGAAAAAATGAGGAGTCGCCACGCGGTTTTTGTATTTTGAGCCCAAACGTTGAGAAACGGCTATTGAAAATGGTGTCGTTTTTATTGGTAGCAAAAACTTAGGAAAAGGCTTTGAAAATGGGGATCATTTTTATTGGCAAGAAAACGAGTAAAAAGCTTTTTAGTACCAGAGATTGTTAGGTTCGGAGGTCACGTTACGTTTCGGGTAGAGTATTACGAGATCGCCCGAAACGCCTCGCATGACGAGTCTTTCTACCTTTCTCGAAAACGTGTGTGTGTGTGTGTGTTTTGAAATGGGGGCTTGAATGACAAGCTTAATCTTGGTTTGAATGTCAAACGTTGATTAGGTGACTTTGTTTGAAAAGACGAGCGTTTGAATGACAAACGTCGGTTTGAGACGGAAATGAGCGTTTGCGTGGCAAACGTCGACTTTGAGTTGAAAAGGAGTTCGAAGGTCGAACTCCGGTTTTTTGAACCGGGCGAGTCATTGTTAACGATTTTTATGGGAAAAATGCGTATTAAATGATTTTGAGTGTCAAATGGCGACTTTTAGTTTGAAGATGAGCGTTTGGAGGCCAAACGTCATGTCGCGCGTTTTTGAAAGAGAGTTCGACGGACGAACTCCGGTTTTGAACCGGGCATTACATTGTTAACGATTTTTACGGGAAAAATGCGTATTAAATGATATGCGATCAACGAATCGGGTTGCGACTCGGACTTTGAAAAGTAAATACTATCACGATCCAAACGGGTCGGACTTGTAAATGACAGTATTTAAAGCAGTGTCAACGGAATCAAACGATCCGGAATCGTAAATGACGATCAACGAGGACAATCGGCTCGGATTTGTAAATGACGATCAACGAGGCCAATCGGCTCGGATTTGTAAATGACAGAAATTAAATGACGATCAACGGATCGATCGATCCGGAATTGGTAAATGACGATAAAAGTAAACGGAACGGGGTCGGAACGCCGTTTTAACCCGTGATTACTTCTCTTACGGAAAGAGAAGAGGATCGAGGGGCTAAAACGTATCGGACCCCGTTAGACGGAGGCGTCTACATTTTGATAATGTTGTTCGAAACGGTTGTAGCGACTGGCGCGTAAACCGAGACGGAACGAGAGATTTAGAGAGAGGGAGTTATACCTATGGCTAGGGTCGACTCCTTTGGCTCGGAAGGTGTGTACGGGACACGGAAAGTAGTTCGAAAGGTTGTTTCGAAGTAGTAAGGGGCGTATTTGATCAAAATACGAAGGTTTCACGCTAATCGAGACAGAACGGAAGCTCGGAAGGGGTGAGAATCAGTTGGGCCGTGGGGTGTGGTGAATTTTTGGGGTAAAATATCTCTCTCTTTTGGCTTTGACAGCCATTTCTATTTATAGGTGAAAAATGCAGTAGGAGTCCGGACGGACTTTGCCTGAATCCATGGGGTTTTGTGGTATTTTGAGAATTTGAAGGCCTTGCTGGCAATTTCAGAAAATGTGCACAGGGAGTCCGGCCGGACTTAGCTTGCAAATTAGGGGTATTTTGGTCTTTTGGCATTGATTTGTGATTGAAGAGTGACTAGAGGGAGGTGGCATGGCTGCCACGTGCCCTCTGAGTCACCAGCCATGTGGGAGTTCGTTCCCCGGTCCCGGTTTTGTCCGTTTTTTAAAATAACAGTCCGGAAAATGTCCGAAATGCCCCCGAAAAATGCCGAAAAGTGCGTTTTTTCGGGAAAGACGTACTTTTATGTGTGATGACACGTGTTAAGTACGGTTTGACGTCGGGATGCACGGGGCAGTCTCGAGACGTCTTGTTGGCACGACAACGGGGAGTTTGACGAGTTCCGGTTAATCTGGAGCGGGCCAGTTAACGAATTTCGGTTAACTTTCTGACGGATTTGGACGATCCGGATTTGGGTACTTACAACTATACGCAACCACTTTTCATGCCTCGACTTGTTGCGTGACACAAGGTGGCCTCACCGTTTTTGGCGCCAAGACCAGTTTCTGGAACATTCAGGCCTAAATACCTAAAAGTCCAAAAAGGTTTATTCCCAACAAGTCCCTTGGCATGAGCAAGGTACCAAAAGGTACTTCCTTCGCGGGAAACTTATGAAATGTTTCCGGAAGTCTCGGGATAGGCCGAGAATTTACCAAAACGCCCCTTAATGCAATTTTATTATATTAAAATGCATCTAAAAGGATCGCGAATTGGATTGGCGTACTTACAGGTTCGGTGTAAGTAATCAGCATGAAATCATGTATCCCAAATCGAGCCGCTAGATTCGGTTTTCCAATATTTCATAAACCGTCCCTACCCAATTAACCGTTGGTACGGTTTATCGGCGTCGGTTTTTTCGATTTTATTCAGTTTTTTCGGTTTTTCGGTTTTTCTACTCACCCCTACCGACTAGGATTCAGACAGCAACTCCGGCTAAAATTCAGGGGGAGAGCAGCCATAAAATTCAAACCAAAAGCTCCACGAGGAAGGAAACTGCTCCGACTATGACTGAGGAAGGATCATCGTCACAATTTGATGGTTCTAGTGATGCTACTGCCTCCCTAGGCACGGAATACACCTTGAGCGATTATGAAATCCACACCAGGAAGAAACCCATACAAACCATCCCTACACACCCCAAAATTTCAACTGCACTCGCAGTTGTGCACACAACTGGTCACACAACTGTTCAGGCAAGTGGCAGCTCTTCATCTAAATTTGCATCTCGGACACATAAGTCTCCTATTCATGTCCCCTCTTCCCCATACAATCTCAATTAAAAAATCGATTCCCTCTTCTTTACTCATGAGGCTGAAATTCATTTTTCTACCAATTATCATCGGGTTTTTGTGGTAGAAAAGAAAAGAAATATTGGGATATTTTAAAAGCTTGGGTTCGTGAAGTTTTTCTCTGGGAGAGGTCTGGATACCTCATTAGATTTCCCCATCCCTTATTTCAAATCTCTTGTTCTTGAATTTTTTGCAAATCTAAGTCGAGATATAGGGGTTGATAGGTCACCCAACTTTGGGAAAGTTTTTGTAAGGGGTCAGGTCGTAGATTTCAGTCCTTCAATGATAAATCTTCTTCTTGGCACCCCTGATACCCCTATTGATGTTTTGAACACTGATTATGATGAGGCTGTGAAAACTGTGACGGGGGAAAAGTTTCTAAATGGGTAGCTGGGTTTAGGACAAACCTTTTTATCCAAATTATTTGTGTTCCTTCATCATACTTTGAGAACCAACTGGCTGCCTACCTCAAATTTCTCCTCTATCACAAAAGACCAAATTTTACTCCTCTTTAGGATAGAAGAGAACAAGTTCAATTGGGAAAGGTAATTTTTTATACCATTCTGAGCTTTGCTAAGAGCACCAATACCACCTATGCCTACCCTCACCCTAGCTTGATTTATGCTATGCTTAAGGACCAATTGATTGAGGACATTCCTGGTGAGTCTTTGTCAATCATATTTGAACAGTTTAAAGTTCCTAAAACCATGGATGATAGCTCCAGGTTTGATGACCTTGCAAAATTTGTTGGGTCCACTTCTCCATCAGCTTCTGTGCAACTTGTTCTCAAAACAAGGTTGTAGTTTTATGAAAAGGTTTTCAGCAATAATTTCTTGCTGAAGTGTTTAATATTTCGCTACATTTAATTATGTTTATTTAAGTTCTTTTATGTCAAAAGTTGTTTATACAGTTGTGCTGACACTTGTGTGAAAAACTATACACACAAGTCATCACACAAGTGCTAACAGTACCAACTTTAATTCTTTCGGTGTGACTTATATTCGTGGAATATACCGACATATTTGTGCTTATAGTAGTGAATATACTGACTTGGTAGTAGTAGTGAATATACTGACTTGGTAGTGCCCCAGATATTGTCCTTTTTATGGGTGAACTGAGCGAACAAATCGCGTGTTTGTTTCTTTATTGCTTTCATATGCTTATTGTATAAATGTTGATTCTCGCTATAGGTTACTAATATAAAACAGTACACCTATGATATACCACAATTTCACAACAAAACACTCAAAAATCCAATGAATAGTTAGTGCAAACTCATATATTTATCATGTTACTCCGTATTGTGTGACTTATATTCGTGGCAAATTTAGACCATCTGATTTTTATTTTTAATGGAATAAATATAGTAAACTCAAAAATACAAAAGATTAATTTGTAAAAATTACTAAAGTTGGGACCATAAACCCTTCTTCTGCTTATACTCCCTCCGTCCCGGAACAATCTTCACACTTTCCCTTTTGGACGTCCCAAAACTTACTTCACACATTTAAAACTTACCTAAAATGGAAAGGAATCTTTACTATTCCCTCCACTCATTCTCTCTCCTACATTATTTTAATACTCACAACACCATTATAATTTACTATTCTCTCCACTCATTCTCTCTCCTATTTTATTTTCACACTCATAACACTTTCAATATAATACTCCCTCCTTAAAATCAGTGCAAACAGTGTTTGTGAATATTGTTTTGGGACGGAGGGAGTATGTGTGGCAAAGTAAAAATTTCTTTTGAAATTTCCTTAATGGAAAAGGTTCAACATGCCCCACTAGATCTAGGGTAGTTAGAGAATTATTACCACGACAGTCAAGTTGCCAAACTACCCATGTCGTTGGAAATAATTTCCACACACAACGGGGCTTGCTTGCGGTAGATATTTTTTATCTCAAAATTCTCTAAAATATTTGCAATGGTGCTCGCAGTTTTAATAGGGAATTTTTATTCCAAAATATCTGTAATTTTATAAAATTTTGACACATTTTGTTTAAACTATTTTTATTTATGATTAGGTAGATGTTATTTTAAAAACATTTAATTATCTAGTTATTTTAAATATTTAAAGAGAAATTTAGTTTATTTTATATGTATTAATTGTTTTTCTTTTATATACTCCCCCCGTCCCATTAATAGCTTCACTTTTTGCCAAAATGGATGTTCCGTTTAAAGCTTCACCTTTCCTAAAATGGCAAAGAATCTTTACTATTTCACCCACTCATTCTCTCTCCTATTTTACTAATACACTCACAACATTTTTCAAATTTACTATTTTCTCCACTCATTCTCTCTCATATTTTACTATTACACTCACAACATTTTCTCCACCCTTAATTTGCGTGCCGAGCCTAAAATGGTGAAGTAATTACTGGGAGGGAGGGAGTACTCCCTCCGTCCCACAATTATGTAGAATTTTTGGCCCGGCACGGAGATTAAGGTAAAAGTGATAACACAAAATCTAGGGAGAAACGCGTTTCTCCATAAGTTATGGAGAAACGGGTCCCGACATGTCGCGCGACAATGAGCTAGATAGCCAGAAACCTATGAAAGTGATATCCAGAAACCTTCAAATGAATATCCAGAAACCTTCAAAATGTTTCTGGATATACATTTGAAAGTTTCTGGATATCCAGAAACCTTCAATAGCAATTTCTGGATATGCCCTAACACATTTCTGGATATGCACCTAACAGTTTTCTGGATATGCACCTAACAGTTTCTGGATATACATTTCACATCCTTCTGGCTATCAAATACAAAGCTTCTGGATATCAACTGCAAAGCTTCTGGCTATTAAATGCAAAGCTTCTGGATATCCAGAAGCTTTTGGTCTTGGCCTTGGGTTTTTTTTTTCTGGATATACATTTCACATCCTTCTGGCTATCAAATACAAAGCTTCTGGATATCAACTGCAAAGCTTCGCTATCAATGCAAAGCTTCCTCGGATATCCGAAGCTTTTGGTCTTGGCCTTGGGTTTTTTTTTTCTGGTTATCAAATGTAAAGCTTCTGGCTATGAAAAACACGTTTCTCCATAGTTATGGAGAAACGCGTTTCTCAGCAGACGCTCCCTAAAGGTAATGTGTTGTGAGTGTAAAAGTAAAATAGGAGAGAGAATGAGTGGAGAGAATAGTAAATTTAAAAAGTGTTGTGAGTAGAGAGAAGTGGGTCCCATTTCCTTTTGGAAAATTATTGATTATTGTGGGACGTACAAAAGTACAAAAGAGAAATTTTTCGGTATTATTGTGGGACGGAGAGAGTATGTATTAAAAGTACAAATATTTTGAAATGTAATAAATAATGTATTTTTCATATTGGGCTAGTGGGCCGTCTTAAATTTCAAATCTGGATGATGGGGCAAGTGGGATGGTAAGATCCATTAGGCCCCTTCCCTATTTATACCACTCCCCCCACCTTCTCACTCTCTCCATCAAACTCTTCTTCAATTCCATTTCCATTTCCATTTCCATTGAGCTTTAAAAATCACCAATAAAGAAGAGTTTGGTCGGAATGGCAACGGCGAAGTTCTTCGCTCTCTTCGTTTTGGCTCTCTTTGCCATCTCCATGCTTGCTACTGTTCGTAACATTTAATTTCAACTTATTTACATGATTAATTCATCTAATTGCCTGGGTTTCTGAAATTTTATTTTTGCTGCCGTCTTAAATTAACAGGTTTCTGCAAATGGGGGAGGGCATAATAAGGTCAGTTTTGTACTATTTTTTAATTATTTTGCTTTTTTTTTTGTTGATTTAAACTGATTTTTTATTTTATTTTTGGTATTGCAGAAGAGAGGTTACGGTCCTGGAAGTCTCAAGAGCTACCGTAAGTTTTCAATATTTTCTGCAATGTGGTGATGGAGTTAGTTATTTTTATTATTATTTAAATTTAAAGAGGGTTTTTATTATTTATTTTAGTATACTCCATTTAACTTATTAAAGTGACACAGAAATGAAATATAACGTCAATTTTTCCATTTTTAGTCTCATCACAACAAATCAAATGTTACTATTTCAAAATTTTAATGAAATTTACATGTCACATCATCAGGGGCGGATTCGGAGTTAAAATTGAGTAAGTTTACAAATTACATTAGCCAAAAATTTCAAAAAAAATAATTGTTTATTGCATAACTACCTACATCGATTCTTCCTTTTTTGCAAAGGGGTGGACTGAGCTGGTAAGTGAGGGATGCATTTAATAGTTTTTTTTTACATGTCAACATTAATTTTGGGGGTTCACAACCACCCACCCCTTTTCCCTTTGGGTGTGCCTGAATCCGCCTATATATCACATTCACAAATATAAATAAAATTATATAATTATCATTTTCTATCGTACCTCGTCGTATCATATACTACCCTTTCCCGATTTAGTGTTCTGAGTTTGACTTTACACGGAAAATAGGAAAAAATAAATATTGTGAATAAGAATAGTAAATCATGAGAGAGAAAGTGATTATTGAGTTTTTGTTATAAAAATGACAAGTCAGTGGTGCGGATACTTTTTATCCGGCAACAATTTATTTTTCTTTAATTCCCGAACATCCGATTTTATTTCAGTTTTAATAATAGTAACATTTATTATGGTTAGTTAACAACAGGATATACAGATCTAAGTAATGTATTAAGCGCAGGACCCTAGATATTTGTCAACAGTCCCTCCCGCCCTCTGTTTTTCTGGACCGTCAGTGCATGGTCAAATTATTGAGATTCACGTTGACTCTATGGTCAAAAATTAAGATTAATGTACTTATTTTGTGGGAAATGAGCAGAATGCCCAAAAGAGTGCACAAGGAGGTGTTCTCAGACGCAGTACCACAAGCCATGCATGTTCTTCTGTCAAAAGTGTTGCAGGAAGTGCCTGTGCGTTCCTCCAGGCTTTTATGGCAACAAGGCTGTCTGCTCTTGCTACAACAACTGGAAGACCCAGCAAGGCGGTCCCAAATGCCCTTAATTTTTCATCTTTAATAATTAACCTACTTAATTTTCATTAATTCTCTTAACTACTACTGTACTTCAAAAGAAGAAGTAAGTTTGTTTTGTTGGCTCTTATCTACTTCCTGATCATTGGATGCTTTTTGGCTTCCGTGGTTCAATCTATTTTAATGAAATTTTATTTTCAATGTTTTAACGTTGTTTTTTACATAATTTTTGTTGCCCGTTCGTGTCCATTTACTCGAAAATGATGTTGGTGTTATTATATCTGCATTCTAAAGAGCTAGCTAGCTCAATTGGCTAATAACTCCAATTTTCCATTCGGAAATTGAAATGATCCATCCAATATTGATTGTCTGGACATGATCACAAGCATGCTTTAGGTTTAGTAGTGGATTGGGTGCCTTTTTCTTTTTGAACATGTAATTTTAATAGCTTTACCAAAGTACGTTGTGATTCATCCAAAAGGTCACCCAACCCATTAATTTAAGCCCAAATCCTATACTTATTTTATTTAATTTAGTTTAGGAAAATTTGTCTCACTTAAATTAAATCTTTATGGCCATTTCAATAAAACCTTTTATCACAACTATATAAAAATGTAGCCATCCCTACATAATTAGAAAAAACTGTCATCGGTTCACCATTATTAAAAATACTATCAAAAAAAATATGCTTAAATTGCATAGGATAAATTAAAATTTTCATACAATAATAATAAAAATTTGATTAAATTAGCCATAAAAAAAACTTATCAGAAAAAGGAAATAGTATTTTAGGCTCCGTTTGTTTAGCGTAAAACATTTTCCGGAAAATGATTTCCGGCAAAATATTTTCCGGAAATGAAAATGTTTTTCGGAAAATAAGATAAAAATGAAGTTTACCCCATTTTCTGGTGCGAAACAAATACCGAAAAATAAGAAAAATGTTTTTCGAAAAACATTTTCCCCCAAACAAACGGAGTTACTTTCGGTCACTTTCAAACTGAATGTACAAACACTCATTTTTCAAAGATTGCTCTTGCTTTCTGCTCAACAACTAAAAAAGTCGTTTTATATGTTATTGTGAGAAGGGTAAGGAAGAAATTGATATATGTGAAACCTCACAAAATTAAATTAAATTACTTCTTCTATTCCAATAGAAAGTTTAAAACTGAAGTAAATTCAAAAAATAAGAAAACGGTGATATATAAAGTAGATAGTTAGGTAGCAGAAAGAAAGTTAGATAAAGAATAATTAACAAATAATAGTTGTGAGTATTTCAATGTAAAACTCATAAATAAAAAAGTAATTAAAACTTTTCATTTAAAAATTTTAATAAGAAAAATCATTAAAAAAATAATTTTGAACTTTTGACTGAAATGTATAAGTGAGACGGAGGGTGTAAATTGAATCCATAAAAATAAAAATAAAAATAAAAATAAAAATAAAAATAAAAATAAAAATAAAAATAAAAGTTGGCATGTCACAATCTGAACGCCCTCCGCAATTATCGACCCCTCTGTAATCCAAACCTAAAAAAGGGTATAGTCATAGTAATGGACAAGACTGATGGTGCTATGGAAAGTCAATAATCTATGTCCCACCAGGTGCCAAGATCTCTTCTTTCACGTGGGTTGGATTCAATCATTTATAAACGGTGGTGGTGGATCCGATCCGTAAGCCAAAAATTGCCTATTACTCTTGTAATGTAATAAGAATTCGAAAATTTTAAACTTTTAATTTAATTATTTTTATTAGAAAATAATTAATTTAATGATGTATCCCAAGACTACGCTGCAGCAAACCTGGGAGGAAGGCGAGCTAGGTCGCGCGACATCAAGAGCCAGGAAGCACGACTCGTGCATAACATCACGAGTCGTGATGTTGTTCTGCACGACTGCTTGGGAGTTCACGATTCGTATCACGACTGAAGGAGGAAAGCATGACTCGTGAAGGAGGTCACGAGTCGTGACCTACGCGTTTTCAGATTCCGGATTGGTTTTAAATTCCTGTTTGACGATTATTTTGTTTCCTTTTTGAAGTGTTTTAAATTAGGACTCTTTTATTTTCCTTTTCCAAGTAGTTTAGGGTTTTGTTTAGAGTATAAGTACTCTCTTTCATTATTTGTTTTAATATACTTTTGAATTATTGAATTTTAATTGATTGCTTTGCAATTGTGAAGTCTCCATTGACTTGTTTGAAGGTTGAATCCCTTTTGGGGCTGATTTCTTCATACCTTCAAGAATCTCATCAATTTGGTGTTGTTCTTGCCAAACCCTAGCTCGTGGATTCGATCTAGGTCAAACAATACGTGTATTCGGTTGTTTGCCTATCCAGGTTACTTATTTTATTTGATTATTCCGCTGCGTTCATTCTAATTACATCAGTTGGTATCAGTTAAAGGACGATCCAAGGATTATCATGGCTGAAAATCAAGGAAACAACGATTTACAATTACTTCTCCAACAATTGGTCGCATCAAATACCACCTTAAATAATACTTTACAACGATTTGTGGCTGAAAGTGCAACCCGACATGATGATCTCATAGCTACGATGGGAAGATTACAAGTTGGCGATGGGGACAGACGACGTCGAGATGATCCGGAGGAGGACAACAACCGTCGGCCGGCTGGAGGATTTCGGGATGACAGACGGAGAGAGGATGATCGGCCTGTCGACCAACGACCAAAAATTCGTGCAGATATTCCTTCTTTTTCAGGTGAGTTGGGTATTGAAGATTTTACAGATTGGTTACGGGAGGTTGAAAAATTCTTTGACTTGATGCGTGTTGAGGAAGACAGGAAGGTTCCATACGTTGCTTACAAATTACGTGGTGGTGCATCTGCTTGGTGGGATACTTTGAATAGGCAACGAGTTAGAGATGGTCGTCGACCAATCGATCGACGGGAAAATATGAGGTTTGAGTTACGAAAGCAATTTCTTCCTGATGATCACGAGCAACAATTATATTTGAAGTTTTTGTCTTGTTCCCAAGGGAGTCACACAATTGAGGAGTATTCTAGGGATTTCTATTCCCAAGCAGCTCGCACTGATGTGTTTGAATCTGAAGACAAGCAGGTGGCGAGATTTATTAATGGTCTTCGGGTTGCTATTCGTAATCAAGTCGAATTGGTTACTTCCCATTCTCTAGCAGACGTTATTTCAAGGGCCAAGAAAGTGGAACGACAGCTTGCTTCTACTCCATCTCCACGATTTGGGGGGCCTTCTACTATGAGCAATCTTGACCAATTTTCGGGTAACACGAACCAAACTTCAGGTTTGAATAAGGTAGTAGGTCATGAAAAACCTCCAGTTTCTGGTTCTAAGAATAGTGATGATAAGACACCAACTCCAGTTGCGGCTAAGACTCAGTTCGTTCGTGACGACTACTCATAATGGTACGCAACAAACTACTAATCCCTATGCTAAAACGTTTGGTAATAAATGCTATAGGTGTCAACAACCGGGGCATAATTCTAGTAATTGTCCTAATGGTCGGAAGGGGGTTAATTTGGTTGATCGTGATGAGTGTGATGAGGAGGATGGTTGTCCGATTGTTCATGTTGATCCTAATGGAGATGATGAGGATGAGGGTGACGTTCATGAGTCTTTTGTGGTTCGCAAGGTGGTGTCCACTCCTCCTACTGTAGTGGACAATGTGGTGGCTGATTTTGAAAGGCACAATATTTTTCGTTCGAAGGGGATGGTTCATGGTGTGGTGGCCAATGTTATTATTGATAGTGGAAGTAGTACAAACTTGGTGGCAAGGGGATTGGTGAATAGGCTCAAGCTTGAAGCGACGAAACACCCCGCACCCTACGTTGTTGGTTGGATTAATGCTACGGGCACACTTAAGGTAACTCATCAATGTGTCGTTCCTTTTTCAATTGGTAGTTATACGGGTACGATTACTTGTGACATAGTTGATATGAGTGCTTGTCAGTTGTTGCTTGGTCGACCGTGGCACTTTGATGTTGGTTCATTGCATTGTGGTCGTACGAATATGGTTAGTTTTGTGAAGGATGGTGTTCGCTTTACTCTCTCCCCATTACTTGATACGAGGATGAATGTTCGTGATGTTGTGGGTAAGGGTATTATATCCATTTGTGTTCCCCCAAATTTATTTTCGGGTACACGAAAGCCTAAAGGGTTGATCAAGGGGAGGTCGGGGCGGAAGGTCAACAATGGAGGGTCTAAAACTGCTAAACCATGTTCGTATTCTAAAAGCAAGAATTCAGGGACGAATTCTTTTGAAGTGGGGGTGTATGATGTATCCCAAGAATACGCTGCAGCAAACCTGGGAGGAAGGCGAGCTAGGTCGCGCGACATCAAGAGCCAGGAAGCACGACTCGTGCATAATATCACGAGTCGTGATGTTGTTCTGCACGACTGCTTGGGAGTTCACGATTCGTATCACGACTGAAGGAGGAAAGCACGACTCGTGAAGGAGGTCACGAGTCGTGACCTACGCGTTTTCAGATTCCGGATTGGTTTTAAATTCCTGTTTGACGATTATTTTGTTTCCTTTTTGAAGTGTTTTAAATTAGGACTCTTTTATTTTCCTTTTCCAAGTAGTTTAGGGTTTTGTTTAGAGTATAAGTACTCTCTTTCATTATTTGTTTTAATATACTTTTGAATTATTGAATTTTAATTGATTGCTTTGCAATTGTGAAGTCTCCATTGACTTGTTTGAAGGTTGAATCCCTTTTGGGGCTGATTTCTTCATACTTTCAAGAATCTCATCAATTTGGTGTTGTTCTTGCCAAACCCTAGCTCGTGGATTCGATCTAGGTCAAACAATACGTGTATTCGGTTGTTTGCCTATCCAGATTACTTATTTTATTTGATTATTCCGCTGCGTTCATTCTAATTACATCATTTAATTATAATTATTAATTAGCATTTAATAGTTGGATCATTATTGGAGTTAATTAAATGAATTAGATGACTAAATAAATTGGGCTAGTTAAGTGGGCTTGTGGAGTTAAGTTGGCGCAAGGAAAATAATGCCCAAATTATAAATAACTAAACTCATCCTAAATCCTTTAATCATTTACAAAATAAAAAAAAAAAAAAAAAAGGAAAAACCCTAAACCTAGAGGGGCGGCAGCCGCAAGGGAGAGGGGGAGAGCAGCCGAGTTCTTGATCTTATTTGATCAATTCGTCTTAGCCAAAATCAAGGTAATGTAATTCCCTACAATCCAAAATTTGTTTCATTCAATTTGGTTAAATATTGAATTTTCTATGATTAATTGAAGTTAGAATTGATTAGAGATGATGAATGATTGTTCTTGGGGTTTTATAATTGATTTGGTGATTATAATATGGGAAAAATTTAGTGTTGGATGATTAGGAGTATAACTTAATGATAAATCTTAATTCTTGAATAATAATGATATGAAACATGAATCATTAATATGTAAAAATTATTAATTATGGTTTTAGGTTTGAATTAAAATATTATGTCAATGATTCTTGGAGGAAAAGATGGAATAAAAATCACGGTTTGATCTAGCATGGGCAGCTGCATGGCCATTATGGTGTTTAGGTATGTTTTGATTGAAATCGTTAAGCTTTCGATTATTTTAAAAAGGTCACAGTTAAATTTCAAACTGAAAAGGACTAAAACTGAATAGTTTATAGGCTGAAACCATTAAAATTCTGACTTACAGTCAGGAACTAGCTGGAAAACTTAACTGAAGGACTAAGCTGCAAAGTCCAAAATTTCAGGAGAACCAAACTGTAATTAATTATAAGTCAAGGGACTATTTTGTAATTAATTAAAAATTGAGGGACTATTATGTAATTAATTAAAAGTTGAGAGACTGTTCTGTAATTAATTAAAAGTCGAGGGACTATTCTGTAATTAATTAAAGTTGAGGGACTATTTTGTAATTATTCAAAAGTTGAGGGACCTATTCATAAATCCTTGAAAGTCAAAGGGTTATTTCGTAAATACCTAAAAGATTAAGAACCTTTTAATAATTAGCCAATAGTAGAAGGACTTAAGTAGAAATCCTAAAAGAGGAAAGTTTGCTTTAGAGTTAAGAGTTATGAAAAGAATAGAAAAGAGAACAACCTTAAATAAAATCAACCTATCAATAGGGAAATACAAATTCAAGAATAATGGAATTCTCAAATATGGAAAGTTTCAAAAAATAGAAACTTTTCCAAACTTAGAAGATTACTAAATAAAGAAAGGAAAGAAGTTAAATTATAAAGAAGTTAAATTATAACGCATGAGGTTTAACTAAGTAGAGATAGTTAACGACAAATGCGAGACACTAAGTTACTCTTACGTGGTTGTAGATACGCACGGGAAGAGCTGTCCAAGAAGTTAGACCAAGGTAACAGATTACGTTCCTTTACTGTATTTGAATTCTTTACCTTTGAAATTCCTATATATTCTTGATATAATTAGACTATCAAATGGCATGATAGTTATTTGTAAATAATCCGCTTTATTGAACGTTACTTGGAAATATTTATATTCTGTGATAATGTTGTTGTTTACAGAATATCTGAAGTTGAAACTTGTCATATGCATACTTGTACCTATGTATGCTTCTTAATCCTAGCTTGTTTGTTGAACGACTAACTTGCTTAGGATAGACATGCCTAGTTAGAAAAGGCATTGTTAGAACTTGTCTAGTTAGAAAAAGACTTGTTCTTATTAGGGATTGCATGAGTGATCACATGTCTTCTCTCAGAAATTGTCTGATTACAATGACAATTCTAGACCCCGAGCATATATGTGTGGATACCATATATGTTTCGACCCACACTAATGGCATGATGAAGCTAGGTGTATTAAATTGTACCTTTGGCATTGAGGTTATAATGTACGTTGGAATTGACGAAAATTGTGTGAATCCCTTTGAATCGTAGTGCCATAATCCTTTGAAGGTAATCTTAAATTTTGTCTTGACTGTATTGTACCGCAGTCCATTATAAAGTTAAATTAACTAATCCTTATATTTTGTTATTGAAGTGTTCATTCTGGTCGTCTCTTCTTAGTACCCGAAGAGACTTCGTATGAACTTACTGAGCATTCGTTCGCTCACCCATTCTCCATTAAAAAATTTTCTTTCCAGGTTCTAAGTAGAAGGGAATCGTATTGGTCACGAGAAGGGCGACACTTGGAAAATAATTAGGGTTATTGAACAATTATTCTATTTCATTTTGTTGTAAGTACATTAATGGCTAGTGTGATTTTACTAGCTGAGACATTAAGTATTTATTTTCGCTTCCGCATTTATTAGGTTATTTATGGTATTTAATGACATTTATGATGTAATAGGGTTTTGTGGGTGGAAACCCTAATATTTTGAAGTATTATTTATTCCCATTGAATACTCAATAATGTATGGAAAATTAGGGGTGTTACAGTTGGTATCAAAGCAATGGCTTTAGGTCTTATGGGAGAATTAGGCTTAAGTACTTGAAGATAGTTGAATTAACCTTGAGAAATGAGAGTTAGTCTATTCAGCTTAGAGCTAAGTAAAAGAAGTTGGAGGAACAACTTACTTGTATGCTTAGAGGATTATATTTGTGCCCTATTTTAAAAGAAGTGTATATATTATGTATTGGAGTTAGTCTAATTAAGTTCTTTGTCTGATGTGTGTAGGATCATGGCACGAAGACCAAGGAAGTCTGTGAGATATAGTATTGCACTGAAGGAGACAATTGCAGCCATGAACCACCGTATAAGATTGATCACTAAAGAGCTGAAACAAGAAAAAGGCAAAAGTAGAGAGTCTGCAACATGCTCTTATGATAAGTAATGAAGATGTGGAGTTTATAGAGAATAAGCTGACTGAGAGTAACCAGAAAGTCAGAAACAGGGAGATACATATTAAAATAGCTAACAGAGAGTGGAACAAGCTAAGTGTGAAATTGTTGGATGAACAAAAGCCAGTGTATAATCTCGAGAAGAAGATAGATGAACAAGAACAGCGGAACTGGAGCTAAGGATGTCAGGCTACCAGATATATGCAGGGAAATTAGAGATCCAAACCAAATATGATGAGCTAGCAACTGAACACGAGAAGTGTGGAATCTAGAGATCAAGTGGAAGATCACTGATGGCTAATCAGAAGTCATGGGAGTTATTTTATTTAAGATTGATTCAGACTTAATCTAGTAGTTTTCAGTTGAGATTGAATTTTTATTTCTAGTAGAAAGGATTTTGAGACAGTTTATATCCTTTTACCAAGTCAGAATTAATAAAAGTTTTAGTTAATTTTATTACTCGTACCAAGTAGGATAATTAACTATCCCTTATAAAGAAAAGTTAGAAGTGTAACTTGTTGAGAAACAACAAGAGAAGGCATAGACCAAGTGAAACGACCTAAGAAACCATGGGGCGAAGTAAGACGACCATGGGGATAAAAGTGAACTAGCCAAGTGAAACGGCTTGAGAAATCATGGGTCGAAGAAAGACGATCATGGAAATAAAAAGTGGAACTAGTCAAGTACAACGACTAGTAAGATAAAGTCAAACTAACTAAGTAAAACGTTAGTTGAAAAGTAAATTGTAAAGTCTTTTGGAGACGAAAAATTATGTAACTGACCGAGTAAAAGGTTAGTAAGGTAATAAAAGTTAAAGATCCGAGACGAAAAATCTCAAAGTTAACGAACCATCTAACGAACATTAAGTTAATGGTCTAGTACCAAAGGCCAAATGAATAAAACTTTCGTCTAGAGAAGACGTGAACCAAACCGTAGTCTAGTGAAGTGACTAACGAGTGAAATGGAAAACTAGCAAGTAAAAGCTAGCACAAAGTGTAGAAGTTAAATACAATAGTCATGCATGTACATGTACTGTTTTACCATATTCATGATAAGTATCAATGAAATAAGTTCATATAACTGAAACAAAGTAATCCACAGATGTCGTCGCACACAAGATCCGGACAAAATGCCAACGACGGAAACGGTGGTAACAACAATAATGGAAATGGAAATGGAGGAGGACAACTAGACCCGAACATGGCCAATCTTCTTCAGACTTTGACACAGACAGTGGCCGGAATAGGTCAAGCTGTGGCTGGATTAGCTCAAGCACCACCACCAATGCAGCTATGTGATCCGTTAGAATTATTCCAGAGGAGGAACCCTGATACGTTCTTAGACACGGTGAAAGAAAAGCCAGAGGACTGGATCAAAAGTACAGAAAGAATTTTTGAGACATTGACTTGCACGGAGGAACAAAAAGTGGTATTCGCGACTTTTATGCTAAGGGGAAAAGCTCAGTCGTGGTGGGAGGCAGAAAAACGAGCTGCTATGGCTCGCGGTGATGCGGCAATTACTTGGGCTACATTCAAGAATATGTTTAACAAAAAGTACTATCCTGCCAGTGTGAGGAACGCTAAAGTGGCGGAGTTTTTAACCCTAGTGCAAGGAAGCAAGACCGTGGCAGAATATGGTGAGAAGTTTACTGATCTACTGGAATTTTCTCCAAGGTTCTTCGATACCGAAGAGCAGAAAGCAAGGAAATTCGAGGCAGGGCTGAGTGATCGAATCAGGTATAGGATTACTCCGTTGGCTTTGGCAACGTATTCAGCAGTACTGGATAGGGCCAAGATCGTAGAGAAGGAGGCAGACAGTTATCGCAACCGTCGTGAGGAAAAGGGGAAGACTGTGACCAAGGAATCCGATGGGAACAAAGGGTCGAATGGGAATGGAGACAAGGACCGTTACAACCACAAGAGAAAGGCGGTAGATGACAGTCGCGATAAAGGCAGCTATGGGAACAAGTATTCCAACAACAACAACAACAACAACAAGAACTCTAGTAGCAACAAGAAGGAATGGAACAAGGGCGGAGCCCGAGGATTCGCGAGTTACGATAAGTGCACTATCTGTGATGGAGCTCACAAGACAGAGATATATTTCTACAAGGAGCGGAAATGCCACAACTATGACAAGGTTGGACATCCGAAGTGGAAATGTCGTGAACCCAAGAAGGATGACCCAGCCTCAGGAGCTAAAGGAAGTAATGGAGGAAATGGTGGAGGTCATGGACGAGTGTTCACTATGACAGCGAAAGCGGCCAATGTGAACAATGATCTCGTGGCAGGTACACTTCAGTTAACTTCCTGCGATGTTTATGTGTTGATAGATACTGGAGCTACACATTCAGTAATTAGTAAATGCGTAGCTAAGAAGTTGAAATTGCAACCCGAAGCATTACAAATACCTTTAGTGATAGACACACCTGCAAAAGAAGTTATACCTATCACCACAGTTTACAAGAATTGCACTTTGGGAATAGGGGGCACTGAGTTGACAATAGAACTCATTGAATTAGACATGTCAGAGTTCGATGTGATCTTAGGAATGGATTGGTTAGCCATGAACCGTGCTAACGTTAATTGTTACGAAAAGATAATGACCTTTGTAGGGAAGGATAGTGAAGAGTGTAAATTCTTAGGTTCAAAACCAAGGAGACAAGTAGGTTTGATAACTGCAATGAAGGCACGTAAATTGTTGAGAAAAGGATGTAGGGGATTTCTAGCATATATCGGTGAGACCGAAGGGAAGGAAGTAACTATAGATTCACTAGAAGTTTTTAGAGAATTTCAAGATGTATTTCCAGAAGATTTGTCGGGAATACCACCAGTAAGAGAAGTTGAGTTCACGATAGACCTAGTGCCGAAAACGACACCGATTTCGAGAGCACCATATAAGATGGCTTCGACGGAATTAAAGGAGTTGAAAGAGAAATTACAAGAGTTGTTGGATAAGGGGTTGATTAGACCAAGCGTGTCGCCATGGGGTGCGCCGGTACTATTCGTAAAGAAGAAAGATGGGTCTATGAGGTTGTGTATCGATTATAGGGAGTTGAATAAAGTGACGATAAGGAATCAGTATCCCTTACCGAGGATTGATGATTTGTTCGATCAACTGAAGGGGGCTTGCTACTTTTCGAAGATAGATCTTAGGTCTGGTTACCATCAGTTGAGAGTGAAGGATGAAGATGTGGCAAAGACAGCGTTCAGAACACGATATGGGCATTACGAATTTGTGGTTATGCCGTTTGGTCTGACTAATGCACCAGCTGCATTCATGGAATTGATGAATAGGATATTTCAAGAGTACCTAGATAGGTGTGTGATAGTGTTTATTGATGATATTTTAGTGTACTCTAAAAAAAAAGAAGAACATGCAGAACATTTGAAGTTAGTACTGGAAATCTTGAGGAGACAAACGCCAAGTTTAAGAAGTGTGAATTTTGGTTAGAGAAGGTGGCATTATTAGGGCACGTGGTGTCTAAGGAAGGAATATCTGTAGATCCAACCAAGATAGAGGCTATAATGGATTGGGAAAGACCGACTACAGTGACCGAGATAAGAAGTTTTCTGGGTTTAGCAGGTTACTATAGGAGATTCGTAGAGGGATTTTCTAAGTTATCTGGACCATTGACTAAGTTGACTCAAAAGGCAGCAAAGTTCATTTGGTCGGAGGAGTGTGAGAAAAGTTTTCAAGAGTTGAAAGAATAAACTAGTGACTGCACCGGTATTGACGTTACCGACAGGAACTGAAGGGTTTGTTATTTACAGCGATGCTTCATTGAAGGGATTAGGTTGTGTCCTAATGCAGAATGAGAAGGTGATAGCATATGCACCTAGACAATTGAAGGTACATGAGAGGAACTACCCTACCCATGATTTGGAGTTAGCTGCGGTAATATTTGCACTAAAGATCTGGAGACACTACTTGTATGGCGTGAAGTGCCAGATTTTTAACGACCATAAAAGCTTTAAGTATATCTTTACTCAGAAAGAACTTAATATGAGACAAAGGAGGTGGTTAGAGTTACTAAAAGATTATGACTTTTGAGATTTTGTACCATCCTAGGAAAGCTAATAAGGTGGCCGATGCGTTGAGTAGGAAGAACCATGGAATGTTAGCAACGTTAATCTCTAAGGGGGTAAGAGCATGGGAAGATATGAAAGATATGAGTCTTAGAGTGAGAGTTAGTGGATATCTAGCTCAATTAACCATACAACCTATGCTTTTGGAAAGGATAAAAGAAGCACAAGAGTTAGATGGGGAAAGAGAAGCTCTAGTCGGAAAAGGGCAAGGAAAAGATATTCGTGTGGGCGAAGATGGAATCCTGAGATACCAGGAGAGAATATGGGTGCCAAACAAGGATGAGATTAAGAGAGAAATATTGAGGAAAGCTCACTGCTCAAAGTTCTCCGTACATCCGGGAAGTACTAAACTGTATAGAGACTTGAGAGAATCGTTCTGGTGGAATAACATGAAGAATGATGTGGCAGAATATGTACACGATGTTTGACCTGTCAGCAAGTGAAAAGTGAACATCAGAAACCAGCAGGCTTACTACAATCATTACCAATTCCGGAGTGGAAGTGGGAGAACATTGCTATGGACTTTGTGAGTGGTTTACCGGAAACACAAGGGAAGCAAGATGCTATATGGGTTATTGTAGATAGATTGACAAAGTCGGCACACTTTCTAGCAATCAAGAAGACTGATTCGTTAGAAAAGCTGGCCAAGCTGTACATTGATGAGATAGTGAGGTTACATGGAATACCAGTCTCAATAGTGTCTGATAGAGATGCACGGTTTACCTCGAAGTTTTGGAACAGTCTACAAGGGGCATTTGGGACAGAAATGGTGATGAGTACGGCGTTTCACCCACAAACAGATGGGCAGTCAGAAAGGACCATCCAGACATTAGAGGATATGTTGAGGGCTACATCGTTAGATTGGCCAGGCTCGTGGGATGAACACTTACCGTTAGTGGAGTTTGCATACAACAACAGTTTTCACGCAAGCATCGAAATGGATCGATACGAAGCACTGTACGGAAGAAAATGTAGGTCGCCAGCTTGTTGGGATGAGGTTGGTGAGAGAAAGTTAAGTGGACCAGAATTAGTACAAGTCATTGCAGATAAAGTACAACAGATCCGTAAGTGGCTACAAAATGCACAAAGTAGATAGAAATCCTACGCAGACAACTGAAGACGAGAATTAGAGTTTCAGTTGGGTGATCGAGTGTTCTTAAAAATCTTGCCAACAAAAGGAGTCATGAGGTTCGGAATCAAAGGAAAGTTAAGTCCGCGATATGTGGGACCGTTCGAGATTCTTGACAAGATTGGGGAAGTGGCCTATAGATTGGCACTACCACCGGTTTTAGCTGGAGTGCATAATGTGTTCCATGTCTCTATGCTAAGGAAGTATATTCACGATCCGAGTCACGTGATCGAGTACAAACAGCTAAGAGTCCGTACTGATTTGACTTATGATGAAAAGCCGATCAAGATCGTCGACAGAAAAGACAAGAATGTGAGAAAGCGGTTGGTTCCCTATAACGCGCCCCGAACCGGGGACCTACTTGGCCCCACGTCCGGGACACGCTCCGAATACGTCATAATTTCTTTAAAACTTTTGAAATGTCCTTTCTTACATTTTGAATATACAAAACCTGCTTTAACTTAAAAACTTTTCTAAACTAATTGAAAATAACCATATCAAGTTTAAAATCCACACACCACATTTACAAACCATTTACAAACTTAGGAAACATAGTTCCAACTTACTCTCCTTACTTATCATATTTACAATCACTAGCATTACCCAATTTAATAATATATAGTCTAAATCTTAGTTATACTACTCCATTGGTAATATATTTATATAATGCAACCAATACACTATACTTTCCCAAGACCCAACTCGACGTCCTCCTCGTGCTCAACGTAACACAATCCTTGGCTCGCCCTGGTCTAAGAAAGCAATAAAAGGACGGGATGAGATAAAATCTCAGCAAGCTATTATATATGCAACAAGATGATATGCAGTCATATTAGGAAAGCATATAACAACAAATCATCATATACATATATCACATTCTCGTCACACAAAGAAAGTTATAAATATATATAACACATAAGTGCAATAATGTAACACTTAGAAGGATACTGAGCCAAGGTTTCATCCTCAAAAGAATGTCCCGATCCAAACAGCAACAGTTGTTGAAGAAGCGGTTCCGAAACCAATCAAAGTAACCATAAACAGGGGGTATGATACAAAGTCAACCCAAATGTGCAACTAGACATCACCCAAGAAAGGGAAGCTAGCCCACTACCCAAACCATGGCCAATGGATGGGCAACTTGGGAACCCAGTGTATAGATTATAACGAACTCGGCTCGGTGCCATTATAATCCCATACACTACCCAACCAACAAATAAGTACCAGCTGGACTTTAAAGTAAAAGCACCGTACAACATACTTGCTTATTATAAACAGGGATTCCAAAGTAGGGAATCAAACAAACATAGCATATCAAAATGATAGCAACATGATAACAAGTATCAATTAATAGTAGCACTAAGACTAAATCATCCTTGAACCAATTCAATGAACTTAGGATTCCAAAGTAGGGAATCCTATCAATTACATCAAAATATAGCAATAAGTCCAAGACGTGCAACACATAAGGTCTACACATTTACTATAACAAGCCATGTTACAATATCATCCATAATAAGAAGGACCACAACTTAGAGTTCGAGGATATCCATTATTTCCACATACTGCAATAAGCACACCACAATAGTAAAATATAATATCTGGAAATGATCATTACAGATTTAGTTTATAAAACCAATTCCATTTGAAAGATCACCTAAAAATACTCAATTTGGACTCTTGAACCATCCAATTTTGAGTTCGTATAAATTACTTATTCATTTTATAAGTTTAACCAGTTTTGAAAATGGTTTACTAAACCCTGCTGCAAGAAGAGGCATTCTGGGAACAATAGTTATACTTTTAGCTTATGAAAATATGTCCATTGAAAAGATCTTGAAAAATTATCCAATATGGACTCAAGAAGCACTCAATTCCGAGTCCGGGTGAATTAAATATGAATTTCACAAGTAAACATAATTTTAAGAGTCATGGACATCAAGTGTTCCAAGCTACTTTATCCCCATTTTTAACTATCTTCTCCATATCCAAATTGGTATATATACACATCAATTAGTAGCCCATATATTGTAATTACATTATAATGTTCAATTGGTTGAATTATACGTTAAATGGTTAGGGATAAGTTGCTTCAAAACTGAACCAACAAAACAGGGCAGAATTTCCTTCAAGGGACGAGTCGTCCCACCTAGGCCTAAGTCGTCCCCTAGGCAGGGACGAGTGAATCTGGGATATCAATATAGGGGACGAGTCGTCCCCTATGGAACGAGTCGTCCCTTGGGCTGGCAGACTTTCCCACTTAAAACCATGTTCCAAAATCACCCCATCACCGAAAGTTATGATCACAAAAAGGGTATATTGATCATCATCCACATAACATTGTCAATTCATGTTCTTTGCTCAATTAGACAACTCCTTAGATTTGTATTAATATAACCTAACACCACTTAGGTTACTAACAAGTTCACATGGCATGGCTCATGGTATTCAGCTCATACAAGCATCAAAGAAACATGTATAGCTAGCTCACAACAAGATGATTTCAACCATTCCAAGTATAACAATTGTGTACAACAATTCTGCAATTTAAACCATGCTTAAATGAACAGACATAAGAAAGTATTTCCTTACTTGGTAGGACGAAATTCTCCAAGAAAAATGAATGAAAATGATGCCAAAACGATCTACTAGTCGAACCCGTAACCACCCCGCGATCGATTTTGAAAGATGAGCTTCAGTTAGAATTTTGGTTCAACCCTTGGAAAGAACTTGTGGAATCTCCCGTATGGTTTTCTCCCCTGTATACTCTCAATTATGCTGCTGTAAGTGAAGAGAAAGGAGGAGGATTCTCACTTATCTCTCAGCCAAGGCAAAGCATGAGGTGTCACAAGGCAAGAAAGATTGCTGGCAGCTTACACTTAGCCTAATCAAGGGAGGTTATGGCTAATGAAATCAACTCAAATTAACTAAGGAACACTTGGGTAATGTTAATAAATAAATTAGGGACCTAAACCCAGCTTATTGCAACATTTAAATACCAAATGGTTAGCCAAAACAGCCCACAAGTCAGCTTCCTAATTTTCTTGAAAAGTATAAAATGGCTCTTGCTTTGGGACGGAGATACCACCACTTTCAATAGCATAATACCAAGAAGGAAGAATAAGTTTCCCAGCCCAACAAATGGAATGAATAAAACAAGGAGATCCTGGATGAAATGAACCATATACGAACAGTATCTAAGTTCCTCTGTGGTATCAACAAGTCACAACATAAATATTATAATATGAGTATATCAACCTTAAATACTACTTCCTCCGTCTCGCTAAAAGTGGCCATAATCTTCAAATGTGTCAAAGTAATATTGACTACCACATTGGCGCTCTTTCTAAAACCATCTAAACAAAAGCAGTAGGTACAATAAGCTAACGGCATCCGTCCTTTTAAGTATTTGCCTCCTCTGACCAGCCTGTAGTAAATGCATCATATCTCCTCTAGAAAATTCCAAATTTAGATCTGTAAAGTGCATATGAATCTGGACATCCATACCTTTCAGAAAATATATTATAAGCCTTGTTTGGATGCCTAGAACATTCTGGGCAGTCCGTCAAAGTTGACACAAAAATCTGAAAAGTGCTGAAAAGTGTCGAAAGTGTTGAAAATATATCTAGCATCAAAGGCCATTACTCAACAGAATTTGAAACCTAAGGGATAGTTTGATATGGAACAACTATGATACTTCAGCATTATATTTTATGAAGTGAACTTGGTACTATATTATCATTTAACTTAAACAACCACTTACAATACAACCCATATTGGATAGGGACTTATTTATCATGACTGGTTGAAGGGAAGCAAGATGAAGGTTATTAAACAACACCACAAATACAGAACAGAAAGTAAACTAAAAACTGTCTTAGCATTATCCACTAAAATCCTGCATTCTCCTTTTCTAATACCGATAATACTCATCAAAGGAGCAGAAACTAATAAAATAACTAAGTGATTTTACTTGAAACAAAATCTCAAACAGCTTCTCCTTCATGTAAAATCCATTACCCAAAACCCATATCAATATATCCTCACTTCATTATACTCTTCCAAAACCGATTCCAATCCATTCTAAAACCAAATAAAATTTACTCCAAACCAACATGCAAATATATATTTCTTGATATTACCTTCAAATAATCACATGAGCTTACAAAGAAGGGAAAATATAATAACTTACCAAAAATACTTCGAAATTAAGAAGGACTTTAATCGGCTAGATGCGATCCCCTCGGTTTCCCGAACATTTTGGTGAAGACGGATCGAAAAACAGACAAGAAATGGATTTACTATGAATTTTGGAAAGAAGGAGTAAATCCAAGCTTTTGTTATTTCCATGGAGGAGGAGAGAATGAACTGAGGAGGTTTTCTTGATTTTTAAAAAAATGAAATGAAGAAGAAGCTTCATTAAATATCAACTAAGTAAGGATAGACTTGGAATAATTACTCTTAGGCTCCTCCATTAATTAAACATTTTCTCCTTACATTTCTTAATTTCCAACTTATACACTTAAGCACCTCATACTTTATAAGCTTATAATTAAATTTTACATATTATTATTTCACTACACCGCTCCTAATATTTTCAATAAAACATTAAATAATTATATTTACTTTATTAACAACATTTTAAAATATCATATAAATTATTAAAATGTTAAACTAACACATAATTGTCACAATTAAAATACGAAACAATAAATAATATAAATTGCAAGTCATCTACACGTGCTCAACACGTGATTAAACTAGTGCCTAGAGTTCGGGTTGTTACATTCACTCCCCCTTAAAGAAAATTCGTCCCGAATTTTAAATTTACTTACCGAGAAGACCAAACAACCACAAATATTTCCACTCCATTTCTTCCCGAAGTTCCCAAGTCGACTCTTCGACATCATAAATCCTCCATACAACCCTAACAAAGGGGAAATGCTCTTATTCCTTAACTCTTTAACTACCGATATATTCCCAATTCCTGTGATAATAATTGAGTACCCGCATAAAACAATTAACGTTACTCACTCAACCCATAACTACCCTCCTAGGTCACGTAGTCACTCTAGACTATCTGAACCTAAAGCTTTGATACCAACTGACGCGCCCCGAACCGGGGACCTACTTGGCCCCACGTCCGGGACACGCTCGGAAGACGTCATAATTTCTTTAAAACTTTTGAAATGTCCTTTCTTACATTTTGAATATACAAAACCTGCTTTAACTTAAAAACTTTTCTAAACTAATTGAAAATAACCATATCAAGTTTAAAATCCACACACCACATTTACAAACCATTTACAAACTTAGGAAACATAGTTCCAACTTACTCTCCTTACTTATCATATTTACAATCACTAGCATTACCCAATTTAATGATATATAGTCTAAATCTTAGTTATACTACTCCATTGGTAATACATTTATATAATGCAACCAATACACTATACTTTCCCAAGTTATATACCCAACTCGACGTCCTCCTCGTGCTCAACGTAACACAATCCTTGGCTCGCCCTGGTCTAAGAAAGCAATAAAAGGACGGGATGAGATAAAATCTCAGCAAGCTATTATATATGCAACAAGATGATATGCAGTCATATTAGGAAAGCATATAACAACAAATCATCATATACATATATCACATTCTCGTCACACAAAGAAAGTTATAAATATATATAACACATAAGTGCAATAATGTAACACTTAGAAGGATACTGAGCCAAGGTTTCATCCTCAAAAGAATGTCCCGATCCAAACAAAGAACAGCTTGTTGAAGAAGCGGTTCCGAACCAATCAAAGTAACCATAAACAGGGTATGGCACAAAGTCAACCCAAATGTGCAACTAGACATCACCCAAGAAAGGGAAGCTAGCCTACTACCCAAACCATGGCCAATGGATGGGCAACTTGGAACCCGAGTATAGATTATAACGAACTCGGCTCGGTGCCATTATAATCCCATACACCGCCCAACCAACAAATAAGTACCACCGACTTTAAAGTAAAAGCACCGTACAACATACTTGCTTATTATAAACAGGGATTCCAAAGTAGGGAATCAAACAAACATAGCATATCAAAATGATAGCAACATGATAACAAGTATCAATTAATAGTAGCACTAAGACTAAATCATCCTTGAACCAATTCAATGAACTTAGGATTCCAAAGTAGGGAATCCTATCAATTACATCAAAATATAGCAATAAGTCCAAGACGTGCAACACATAAGGTCTACACATTTACTATAACAAGCCATGTTACAATATCATCCATAACAAGAAGGACCACAACTTAGAGTTCGAGGATATCCATTATTTCCACATACTGCAATAAGCACACCACAATAGTAAAATATAATATCTGGAAATGATCATTACAGATTTAGTTTATAAAACCAATTCCATTTGAAAGATCACCTAAAAATACTCAATTTGGACTCTTGAACCATCCAATTTCGAGTTCGTATAAATTACTTATTCATTTTATAAGTTTAACCAGTTTTGAAAATGGTTTACTAAACCCTGCTGCAAGAAGAGGCATTCTGGGAACAATAGTTATACTTTTAGCTTATGAAAATATGTCCATTGAAAAGATCTTGAAAAATTATCCAAAATGGACTCAAGAAGCACTCAATTCCGAGTCCGGGTGAATTAAATATGAATTTCACAAGTAAACATAATTTTAAGAGTCATGGACATCAAGTGTTCCAAGATACTTTATCCCCATTTTTAACTATCTTCTCCATATCCAAATTGGTATATATACACATCAATTAGTAGCCCATATATTGTAATTACATTATAATGTTCAATTGGTTGAATTATACATTAAATGGTTAGGGATAAGTTGCTTCAAAACTGAACCAACAAAACAGGGCAGAATTTCCTTCAAGGGACGAGTCGTCCCACCTAGGCCTAAGTCATCCCCTAGGCAGGACGAGTGAATCTGGGATATCAATATAGGGGACGAGTCGTCCCCTATGGAACGAGTCGTCCCTTGGGCCGGCAGACTTTCCCACTTAAAACCATGTTCCAAAATCACCCCATCACCGAAAGTTATGATCACAAAAAGGGTATATTGATCATCATCCACATAACATTGTCAATTCATGTTCTTTGCTCAATTAGACAACTCCTTAGATTTGTATTAATATAACCTAACACCACTTAGGTTACTAACAAGTTCACATGGCATGGCTCATGGTATTCAGCTCATACAAGCATCAAAGAAACATGTATAGCTAGCTCACAACAAGATGATTTCAACCATTCCAAGTATAACAATTGTGTACAACAATTCTGCAATTTAAACCATGCTTAAATGAACAAACATAAGAAAGTATTTCCTTACTTGGTAGGACGAAATTCTCCAAGAAAAATGAATGAAAATGATGCCAAAACGATCTACTAGTCGAACCCGTAACCACCCCGCGATCGATTTTGAAAGATGAGCTTCAGTTAGAATTTTGGTTCAACCCTTGGAAATAACTTGTGGAATCTCCCGTATGGTTTTCTCCCCTGTATACTCTCAATTATGCTGCTGTAAGTGAAGAGAAAGGAGGAGGATTCTCACTTATCTCTCAGCCAACGCAAAGCATGAGGTGTCACAAGGCAAGAAAGATTGCTGGCAGCTTACACTTAGCCTAATCAAGGGAGGTTATGGCTAATGAAATCAACTCAAATTAACTAAGGAACACTTGGGTAATGTTAATACATAAATTAGGGACCTAAACCCAGCTTATTGCAACATTTAAATACCAAATGGTTAGCCAAAACAGCCCACAAGTCAGCTTCCTAATTTTCTTGAAAAGTATAAAATGGCTCTTGCTTTGGGACGGAGATACCACCACTTTCAATAGCATAATACCAAGAAGGAAGAATAAGTTTCCCAGCCCAACAAATGGAATGAATAAAACAAGGAGATCCTGGATGAAATGAACCATATACGAACAGTATCTAAGTTCCTCTGTGGTATCAACAAGTCACAACATAAATATTATAATATGAGTATATCAACCTTAAATACTACTTCCTCCGTCTCACTAAAAGTGGCCATAATCTTCAAATGTGTCAAAGTAATATTGACTACCACATTGGCGCTCTTTCTAAAACCATCTAAACAAAAGCAGTAGGTACAATAAGCTAACGGCATCCGTCCTTTTAAGTATTTGCCTCCTCTGACCAGCCTGTAGTAAATGCATCATATCTCCCTCTAGAAAATTCCAAATTTAGATCTGTAAAGTGCATATGAATCTGGACATCCATACCTTTCAGAAAATATATTATAAGCCTTGTTTGGATGCCTAGAACATTCTGGGCAGTCCGTCAAAGTTGACACAAAAATCTGAAAAGTGCTGAAAAGTGTCGAAAGTGTTGAAAATATATCTAGCATCAAAGGCCATTACTCAACAGAATTTGAAACCTAAGGGATAGTTTGATATGGAACAACTATGATACTTCAGCATTATATTTTATGAAGTGAACTTGGTACTATATTATCATTTAACTTAAACAACCACTTACAATACAACCCATATTGGATAGGGACTTATTTATCATGACTGGTTGAAGGGAAGCAAGATGAAGGTTATTAAACAACACCACAAATACAGAACAGAAAGTAAACTAAAAACTGTCTTAGCATTATCCACTAAAATCCTGCATTCTCCTTTTCTAATACCGATAATACTCATCAAAGGAGCAGAAACTAATAAAATAACTAAGTGATTTTACTTGAAACAAAATCTCAAACAGCTTCTCCTTCATGTAAAATCCATTACCCAAAACCCATATCAATATATCCTCACTTCATTATACTCTTCCAAAACCGATTCCAATCCATTCTAAAACCAAATAAAATTTACTCCAAACCAACATGCAATAATATATTTCTTGATATTACCTTCAAATAATCAAATGAGCTTACAAAGAAGGGAAAATATAATAACTTACCAAAAATACTTCGAAATTAAGAAGGACTTTAATCGGCTAGATGCGATCCCCTCGGCTTCCCGAACATTTTGGTGAAGACGGATCAAAAAACGGATAAGAAATGGATTTACTATGAATTTTGAAAAGGAGTAAATCCAAGCTTTTGTTATTTCCATGGAGGAGGAGAGAATGAACTGAGGAGGTTTTCTTGTTTTTTAAAAAATGAAATGAAGAAGAAGCTTCATTAAATATCAACTAAGTAAGTAAGGATAGACTTGGAATAATTACTCTTAGGCTCCTCCATTAATTAAACATTTCTTTCTTACATTTCTTAAGTTCCAACTTATACACTTAAGCACCTCATACTTTATAAGCTTATAATTAAATTTTACATATTATTATTTCACTACTACACTCCTAATTTATTATATTTAAACATTAAATAATTATATTTACTTTATTAACATATTTAAAATATTATATAAATTATTAAAATGTTAAACTAACACATAATTGTCACAATTAAAATACGAAACAATAAATAATATAAATTGCAAGTCATCTACACGTCCTCAACACGTGATTAAACTAGTGTCTAGAGTTCGGGTCGTGACAATCACTCCCCCTTAAAGAAAATTCGTCCCGAATTTTTAAATTTCCTTACCGAGAAGACCAAACAACCACAAATATTTCCACTCCATTTCTTCCCGAAGTTCCCAAGTCGACTCTTCGACATCATAAATCCTCCATACAACCCTAACAAAGGGGAAATGCTCTTATTCCTTAACTCTTTAACTACCGATATATTCCCAATTCCTGTGATAATAATTGAGTACCCGCATAAAACAATTAACGTTACTCACTCAACCCATAACTACCCTCCTAGGTCACGTAGTCACTCTAGACTATCTCGAACCTAAAGCTTGATACCAACCGACGCGCCCCGAACCGGACCTACTTGCCCCACGTCCGGACACGCCTCGGAAGACGTCATAATTTCTTTAAAAATTTTGAAATGTCCTTTCTTACATTTTGAATATACAAAACCTGCTTTAACTTAAAAACTTTTCTAAACTAATTGAAAATAACCATATCAAGTTTAAAATCCACACACCACATTTACAAACCATTTACAAACTTAGGAAACATAGTTCCAACTTACTCTCCTTACTTATCATATTTACAATCACTAGCATTACCCAATTTAATGATATATAGTCTAAATCTTAGTTATACTACTCCATTGGTAATACATTTATATAATGCAACCAATACACTATACTTTCCCAAGTTATATACCCAACTCGACGTCCTCCTCGTGCTCAACGTAACACAATCCTTGGCTCGCCCTGGTCTAAGAAAGCAATAAAAGGACGGGATGAGATAAAATCTCAGCAAGCTATTATATATGCAACAAGATGATATGCAGTCATATTAGGAAAGCATATAACAACAAATCATCATATACATATATCACATTCTCGTCACACAAAGAAAGTTATAAATATATATAACACATAAGTGCAATAATGTAACACTTAGAAGGATACTGAGCCAAGGTTTCATCCTCAAAAGAATGTCCCGATCCAAACAGCAACAGTTGTTGAAGAAGCGGTTCCGGAACCAATCAAAGTAACCATAAACAGGGGGTATGGCACAAAGTCAACCCAAATGTGCAACTAGACATCACCCAAGAAAGGGAAGCTAGCCTACTACCCAAACCATGGCCAATGGATGGGCAACTTGGAACCCAGTGTATAGATTATAACGAACTCGGCTCGGTGCCATTATAATCCCATACACTGCCCAACCAACAAATAAGTACCAGCTGGACTTTAAAGTAAAAGCACCGTACAACATACTTGCTTATTATAAACAGGGATTCCAAAGTAGGGAATCAAACAAACATAGCATATCAAAATGATAGCAACATGATAACAAGTATCAATTAATAGTAGCACTAAGACTAAATCATCCTTGAACCAATTCAATGAACTTAGGATTCCAAAGTAGGGAATCCTATCAATTACATCAAAATATAGCAATAAGTCCAAGACGTGCAACACATAAGGTCTACACATTTACTATAACAAGCCATGTTACAATATCATCCATAACAAGAAGGACCACAACTTAGAGTTCGAGGATATCCATTATTTCCACATACTGCAATAAGCACACCACAATAGTAAAATATAATATCTGGAAATGATCATTACAGATTTAGTTTATAAAACCAATTCCATTTGAAAGATCACCTAAAAATACTCAATTTGGACTCTTGAACCATCCAATTTCGAGTTCGTATAAATTACTTATTCATTTTATAAGTTTAACCAGCTTTGAAAATGGTTTACTAAACCCTGCTGCAAGAAGAGGCATTCTGGGAACAATAGTTATACTTTTAGCTTATGAAAATATGTCCATTGAAAAGATCTTGAAAAATTATCCAAAATGGACTCAAGAAGCACTCAATTCCGAGTCCGGTGAATTAAATATGAATTTCACAAGTAAACATAATTTTAAGAGTCATGGACATCAAGTGTTCCAAGATACTTTATCCCCATTTTTAACTATCTTCTCCATATCCAAATTGGTATATATACACATCAATTAGTAGCCCATATATTGTAATTACATTATAATGTTCAATTGGTTGAATTATACATTAAATGGTTAGGGATAAGTTGCTTCAAAACTGAACCAACAAAACAGGGCAGAATTTCCTTCAAGGGACGAGTCGTCCCACCTAGGCCTAAGTCATCCCCTAGGCAGGGACGAGTGAATCTGGGATATCAATATAGGGGACGAGTCGTCCCCTATGGAACGAGTCGTCCCTTGGCCCGGCAGACTTTCCCACTTAAAACCATGTTCCAAAATCACCCCATCACCGAAAGTTATGATCACAAAAAGGGTATATTGATCATCATCCACATAACATTGTCAATTCATGTTCTTTGCTCAATTAGACAACTCCTTAGATTTGTATTAATATAACCTAACACCACTTAGGTTACTAACAAGTTCACATGGCATGGCTCATGGTATTCAGCTCATACAAGCATCAAAGAAACATGTATAGCTAGCTCACAACAAGATGATTTCAACCATTCCAAGTATAACAATTGTGTACAACAATTCTGCAATTTAAACCATGCTTAAATGAACAAACATAAGAAAGTATTTCCTTACTTGGTAGGACGAAATTCTCCAAGAAAAATGAATGAAAATGATGCCAAAACGATCTACTAGTCGAACCCGTAACCACCCCGCGATCGATTTTGAAAGATGAGCTTCAGCTTAGAATTTTGGTTCAACCCTTGGAAATAACTTGTGGAATCTCCCGTATGGTTTTCTCCCCTGTATACTCTCAATTATGCTGCTGTAAGTGAAGAGAAAGGAGGAGGATTCTCACTTATCTCTCAGCCAACGCAAAGCATGAGGTGTCACAAGGCAAGAAAGATTGCTGGCAGCTTACACTTAGCCTAATCAAGGGAGGTTATGGCTAATGAAATCAACTCAAATTAACTAAGGAACACTTGGGTAATGTTAATACATAAATTAGGGACCTAAACCCAGCTTATTGCAACATTTAAATACCAAATGGTTAGCCAAAACAGCCCACAAGTCAGCTTCCTAATTTTCTTGAAAAGTATAAAATGGCTCTTGCTTTGGGACGGAGATACCACCACTTTCAATAGCATAATACCAAGAAGGAAGAATAAGTTTCCCAGCCCAACAAATGGAATGAATAAAACAAGGAGATCCTGGATGAAATGAACCATATACGAACAGTATCTAAGTTCCTCTGTGGTATCAACAAGTCACAACATAAATATTATAATATGAGTATATCAACCTTAAATACTACTTCCTCCGTCTCACTAAAAGTGGCCATAATCTTCAAATGTGTCAAAGTAATATTGACTACCACATTGGCGCTCTTTCTAAAACCATCTAAACAAAAGCAGTAGGTACAATAAGCTAACGGCATCCGTCCTTTTAAGTATTTGCCTCCTCTGACCAGCCTGTAGTAAATGCATCATATCTCCCTCTAGAAAATTCCAAATTTAGATCTGTAAAGTGCATATGAATCTGGACATCCATACCTTTCAGAAAATATATTATAAGCCTTGTTTGGATGCCTAGAACATTCTGGGCAGTCCGTCAAAGTTGACACAAAAATCTGAAAAGTGCTGAAAAGTGTCGAAAGTGTTGAAAATATATCTAGCATCAAAGGCCATTACTCAACAGAATTTGAAACCTAAGGGATAGTTTGATATGGAACAACTATGATACTTCAGCATTATATTTTATGAAGTGAACTTGGTACTATATTATCATTTAACTTAAACAACCACTTACAATACAACCCATATTGGATAGGGACTTATTTATCATGACTGGTTGAAGGGAAGCAAGATGAAGGTTATTAAACAACACCACAAATACAGAACAGAAAGTAAACTAAAAACTGTCTTAGCATTATCCACTAAAATCCTGCATTCTCCTTTTCTAATACCGATAATACTCATCAAAGGAGCAGAAACTAATAAAATAACTAAGTGATTTTACTTGAAACAAAATCTCAAACAGCTTCTCCTTCATGTAAAATCCATTACCCAAAACCCATATCAATATATCCTCACTTCATTATACTCTTCCAAAACCGATTCCAATCCATTCTAAAACCAAATAAAATTTACTCCAAACCAACATGCAAATATATATTTCTTGATATTACCTTCAAATAATCACATGAGCTTACAAAGAAGGGAAAATATAATAACTTACCAAAAATACTTCGAAATTAAGAAGGACTTTAATCGGCTAGATGCGATCCCCTCGGTTTCCCGAACATTTTGGTGAAGACGGATCGAAAAACAGACAAGAAATGGATTTACTATGAATTTTGGAAAGAAGGAGTAAATCCAAGCTTTTGTTATTTCCATGGAGGAGGAGAGAATGAACTGAGGAGGTTTTCTTGTTTTTTAAAAAATGAAATGAAGAAGAAGCTTCATTAAATATCAACTAAGTAAGGATAGACTTGGAATAATTACTCTTAGGCTCCTCCATTAATTAAACATTTTCTCCTTACATTTCTTAATTTCCAACTTATACACTTAAGCACCTCATACTTTATAAGCTTATAATTAAATTTTACATATTATTATTTCACTACACCGCTCCTAATATTTTCAATAAAACATTAAATAATTATATTTACTTTATTAACAACATTTTAAAATATCATATAAATTATTAAAATGTTAAACTAACACATAATTGTCACAATTAAAATACGAAACAATAAATAATATAAATTGCAAGTCATCTACACGTGCTCAACACGTGATTAAACTAGTGCCTAGAGTTTGGGTTGTTACATTCACTCCCCCTTAAAGAAAATTCGTCCCGAATTTTAAATTTACTTACCGAGAAGACCAAACAACCACAAGTATTTCCACTCCATTTCTTCCCGAAGTTCCCAAGTCGACTCTTCGACATCATAAATCCTCCATACAACCCTAACAAAGGGGAAATGCTCTTATTCCTTAACTCTTTAACTACCGATATATTCCCAATTCCTGTGATAATAATTGAGTACCCGCATAAAACAATTAACGTTACTCACTCAACCCATAACTACCCTCCTAGGTCACGTAGTCACTCTAGACTATCTGAACCTAAAGCTTTGATACCACCGACGCGCCCGAACCGGGACCTACTGCCCCACGTCCGGGACACGCTCGGAAGACGTCATAATTTCTTTAAAACTTTTGAAATGTCCTTTCTTACATTTTGAATATACAAAACCTGTTTAACTTAAAAACTTTTCTAAACTAATTGAAAATAAACATATCAAGTTTAAAATCCACACACCACATTTACAAACCATTTACAAACTTAGGAAACATAGTTCCAACTTACTCTCCTTACTTATCATATTTACAATCACTAGCATTACCCAATTTAATGATATATAGTCTAAATCTTAGTTATACTACTCCATTGGTAATACATTTATATAATGCAACCAATACACTATACTTTCCCAAGTTATATACCCAACTCGACGTCCTCCTCGTGCTCAACGTAACACAATCCTTGGCTCGCCCTGGTCTAAGAAAGCAATAAAAGGACGGGATGAGATAAAATCTCAGCAAGCTATTATATATGCAACAAGATGATATGCAGTCATATTAGGAAAGCATATAACAACAAATCATCATATACATATATCACATTCTCGTCACACAAAGAAAGTTATAAATATATATAACACATAAGTGCAATAATGTAATACTTAGAAGGATACTGAGCCAAGGTTTCATCCTCAAAAGAATGTCCCGATCCAAACAGCAACAGTTGTTGAAGAAGCGGTTCCGGAACCAATCAAAGTAACCATAAACAGGGGGTATGACACAAAGTCAACCCAAATGTGCAACTAGACATCACCCAAGAAAGGGAAGCTAGCCCACTACCCAAACCATGGCCAATGGATGGGCAACTTGGGAACCCAGTGTATAGATTATAACGAACTCGGCTCGGTTGAAATTACCTGGATCCGAGAGGCAGCGCGATCGCGCCCCTGCATCTGGCATCTTTCGCGTTGGGGCGGTTCGTCTCGCCGTTTTGTTTTCGCAATTTGTAGAGTCGCCACGCCGTTTTTATTAAGCCCAAAACATTGAAAAAGGGCATCAGTTTAAAGATAATTTTAAACTGTTTTTGTGTGATGAGATTTTGAGTTCGGAGGTCAGATGACGCCTCGGGAAGAGAATATTAGAATATTAGAGCTCACCCGAGTCGCCTCGTAAAAACGAGTCTTTCGGATACCCCTAATATTCTTTAAATGTTGTGTGTGTGTGTGTGCTTTTAAAAATGTATGCTGTATCGGATGTCTACATTGTATACTATGTATTGAAATGTATTGAAATAGTAATGGAAGGAAGCCTTACCAATGTTGGTTCGTGTCTGTCTTTCGCTGAGGAATAGTGTTTGAGGTCGGAGTAGCGTTCCAGTACGGATCGGGATTGCTTCGGGAGGGACCGGTTGTCTGCGGACAGAGTTTCGGCGTGAGTTGATGTTGCAGGCTGCGTTCGGGTAGAGGTTCGGCGTGCGTGGGTTTCGCTGGGATCACTCGGGCAGAGGTTCGGCGTGCATTGGGGTGGCAGGAGTCACTCGGGCAGAGGTTCGGCGTGGTTTGGGATCACCGGTTTGACTCGGAAAGAGCCGGGACACCGTGGAAAGACCAGGCAAGGCCTCGGAGTACCACGAGGGGCCTCAGAGTACCTCGAGAGTGCCTCGGGGCAGCGCGGGAGCGTCGCGGAGCGCTCGGGAGGCTTCTGAGCACCACGAGGGGCTCGGAAGGCCTCGGAAGGATCCGAAAGGGACCGGGAATGCCTCGGAAGGACTTAGAGGGGAAGCCAGAAGGCCTAGGGAGGAAGAGAGAAGTGGGAGGTGTGTGAAAATGAGGAGGGGGAGCCCTCTATTTATAGTGCCAGATTTGGTGCAAAGAGGTCCGTACGGACCTCCCTGGTAATCCAGAATTTTGGTTTTCCTCGATTTGAGGGAATCTGCGATGATTGTGAATATTCTGCAATTATGATGTTCCCTGTGCAATAAGGTCCGTACGGACCAAGTTGACATGCAAAGAGGTCCGTACGGACCAACTTTGCAGGAGGGTAATCATTTTCCCCGAGATTTGAGGGAATATTGTGGACTTTAAGAGGATTCAAGTAATTATTAAAGCAAAGAGGTCCGTACGGACCATTATTGCTTTTCCAATTTCTGAAAATTCCCAAAAGGTCCTTTTGTCCCTTTTTATCCCTGCAAAGGCTCCTCCCTTGGTTTGGCCGGGGGTTTTGAGAGGGTTTTGAGTGTCGAGGTCGTCGAGACCGCGTTGATGAGTCTCGCGGTGTTTCCCGTGTGCTTGAAAGGGGGTGATCCAGATTGGGGTACTTACAGGCCCTCGACGACGTCACTTATGAAAGAAGTGGGGTCGCCGATAAGATAAGGGTCCTAATCTGGATCGCGTGCTGGGAGATGAAGTGACCGGGGAGGTCAGTGTGAGGACGTGGTGGTGTCCTATTGTGTGACCGTTTAGGTCAGTAGGTTGGACCTTGTGATAGGATTCCTACGTATCCCTGGCGGGAATCAAGCCTCGGTCGTAGTTCGGGCGTAGGGTGAGTGTTTTGTGAATGTGGGCGTGGTGGTGCCCCGAAGTGTCGTGTGACCGCCGAGGTCGCGGTAAGGACATGGTGGTGTCCCGGGTGACCGCATGGGTCGATGGCTGGACCCCGTGATAGGATTCCTACGTATCCCTGGCGGGAATCAAGCCCGGTCGTAGTTCGTAGGTCGTGAATCTGCGAGTGCGGGCGTGGTGGTGCCTTGAAGTGTTGTGTGACCGCCGAGGTCCGCAGTAAGGACGTGGTGGTGTCCCGGGTGACCGCACGGGTCGATGGCCGGACCCCGCGATAGGATTCCTACGTATCCCCGGCGGGAATCAAGCCTCGGTCGTAGTTCGGGTGTAGGTGAGTGTTTTGTGAATGCGGGCGTGGTGGTGCCCCGAAGTGTCGTGTGACCACCGAGGTCGATGGTAAGGACGTGGTGGTGTCCTCGGGTGACCGCATAGGTCGATGGCCGGGACCCCGTGATAGGATTCCTACGTATCCCCGGCGGGAATCAAGCCTCGGTCGTAGTTCGAGGTCGTGACCGCGAGTGCGGGCGTGGTGGTGCCCCTGAAGTGTTGTTTGACCGCCGAGGTCGGTGGTAAGGACGTGGTGGTGTCCCGTGACCGCATGGGTCGATGGCCGGACCCCGTGATAGGATTCCTACGTATCCCTAGCGGGAATCAAGCCCGGACGTAGTTCGAGAGGTCGTGAATCTGCGAGTGCGGGCGTGGTGGTGCCACGAAGTGTTGTGTGACCGCCGAGGTCAGTGGTAAGGACGTGGTGGTGTCCTAAGATGTGGTGACCGCCGAGGTCAAATTGTGAGGACGTGGTGGTGTCCTGGGATGGAAATTTTACGATTTTCCTAATCGGGTGGTTTAAGGCCTTCCGGGCCGGAGATAGTGATTTGGGAGATTTATACGGTCTTCCGGACCGAGTGGTTTAAAGCCTTCCGGCCGGGATAGCGTGAGGACTTGAATCGTCTTCGAATGTGGCCGCGCCACGCGTGAGACTTTCAATCGTCTTCGGGCGGCGGTTGGTGCCATGCGGGAGGACTTTGAATCGTCTTCGGCGGCGGCTGGTGCCACGCGGGAGGACTTTGAATCGTCTTCCGCGGCGGTTGGTGCCACGCGGAGGACTTTGAATCGTCTTCCGCGGCGGCGGTGCCACGCGGAGGACTTTGAATCGTCTTCTGGCGGCGGTGGTGGAGGCATGGCTGCCTTGAGCTTCGAGAGGTTTAGATGTCTCGTGCTTTGTCAGTTGGGGAGAAGGTTGGACTTACGATGTCTGCAGGTGTTCATCCGTTGGGAATTTATTGTGGCCTTGTAGGGGCTTGCAAGGATTCCCTTTTTGACTTGCTGGGGAAGGAGCTCGGGCTTACTTTGATGGCCGGTGCTGGGGATAAGTAGTCTTGTACGACTTCCCTTTGACTTGTTGGGAAAGTGTCTTCGGACCTGTTTTGAGGGCCGGTGCTTGAGTTGCCGTTGAGCGTTTTGGAGGCGTCTCGTGCCTTGATATTTGTGCCGGGAGGTTTTGGCTCCTTCTTGAATTGCCGTTGAGTGGGCGAGGACCGGTCTTACATTGACGGCCGGGGATTGAATTGCCGTTGGAGTGGGCGAGGTTCGGGCTTACACTGACTGCCGGGGATTGAATTGCCGTTGAGCGGCGAGGTTCGGCCACTGACCGGCCGGATTGAATTGCCATTGGAGTGGGCGAGGACCGGTCTTATGCTGACGGCCGGTGGTTGAATTGCCGTTGGAGTGGGCGAAGTTCGGGCTTACACTGACTGCCGGTGCTTGCGTTGCCGTTGGAGTGAGCGAGGACCGGTCTTATGCTGACGGCCGGTGGTTGAATTGCCGTTGAAGTGGGCGAGGTTCGGGCTTACACTGACTGCCGGTGCTTACGTTGCCGTTGGAGTGGGCGAGGTTCGGTCTTATACTGACGACCGGTGGTTGCGTTGCCGTTGGAGTGGGCGAGGTTCGGTCTTATACTGACGACCGGTGGTTGCGTTGCCGTTGGAGTGGGCGAGGTTCGGCTTACACCGACCGCCGGTGGTTGAATTGCCGCTGGGCTGGGCGAAGCTCTCGGGCTTACACCGACCGCCGGTGGTTGGAATTGCCGTTGAAGTGGGCGAGGCGTGCTCGCCGAGCTCTACTTTTCTTTGGACCGGTTTAGCGGGCGCGCCATCATTGGCTGTTTTGACTTTGCTTGAGGTATGCGTTTATCACTGCCTTTGATTTAGCAACTTGTCGTTTCTCCGTTTTCTTTTGCACCGAGCCTTTTCTCGTTTTTTTTTCACAAAGTGTGGTTCTACGAGATTTTTCATCTTCCCGTGGATAGAGATCCGGGCCGTAGCCGCAGATCCCGCTATGCCGGGCCGGGCTCGTACGGCGAGGAAGAGGAGGACCAAGCAGAGGGAAGCTCACCATCGCCTACGGGGATGTGCAGAGCGTCCTGGAGAGGGGTAGCCCTGAGGGGTTTATTTTGTTCCCGTGGGCTCCTGCATGAGGGTGATGAGCTTGAGGGGGCTCCCGAGGTGACAACAAGCAGCCGAAGATGCCGCGGGCCTCGACCTCGCGACGTCATGTACCCTGGGAGCGGGTCTTCTGGGCAAAGATGGCCCGGGTGTGCTTCCCGTGGCTCCGAGGGACCCTCCTTTTGGGATGCTTGATTCCCTGGACATGGATGTGCTTGATTTTGAGAGGTACCTTGGCGTGTGGGCGCCGAGGAGTTTATTTTGTATGGAGAGGAGTATGGGGCCTTCGTGGAGGAGGAAGTTGAGGACGCCGCAGTACCGGCGAGGGAGAGAGAGGCCGGCCCGCAGTTCCCCTGCAGGTTCCGATGCCGGCCGGATTTCACGTATGTCCGGGACGGATCGAGGAGGAGGTGTCTCGTACTCCGTTTCGAGCAGTGCTCCCGCCGCATACCGAGCGGATCCCGATAGATCGCGAGTGTGCCGACTCTTTTCCATCTTGGCATTTTTTCGTATTTTTCTCTTTGTTGTTGAGTATAACCGTATTGCCGAGCGTTTCCTCGTCGCTTGCTTCAGCGCAGTCCCTGGGAGAGCCTATGATATGCCGACTCGCCGTTATATGGCGATGAGGTCGCTTGCGAAGAAGATGGCGTCGAAGATGTCTTGCCGGGCTTCGCGACGCGTGCCGGCGTACTGCACCCTATGCCTTCGAGGCATTCTCAGATGTTCCTCCACCGAGAGCCGAGCCTGAGCCGCAGCCAGAGGGACCTTCGAGGAGCGGCATAGCATGGATGCCGGACGTCTTCGGAGCCTGAGGCAAAGCAGCCCTTTATCGCTTCTTCCCTCGGCGGGCATGACGCACAGGCGAGGGTTCGTCAGAGCCTTCTTTCTTTGATCCTTTCACCGGATTTGATCCTTCGAGTACTTCAGTACCAGCTCCGGAGGGGGCTCGGTATTCCGATGACGAGGACGTGACGGCGAGTTCACCGGATGCCCGACTTCTCTCTCGGAGGACCTTGGCGAGGATGATGATGCTGAGGAGTCTTATTAGTATTCATTTGCTTTCCCTCTTTCCATATCTTCTCTTTTTTTTTTTTTTTTAGCAAATGTACATTTATGGGTACCCGTAATAAAACACATGTATTTGCATGGCAAACAAAGATTTTATTTTAAGATGTAATGTCATTTTTGGGATTCCCGGGAATTGTCCTAGAAATTGTTGCTAGTATTTTTTTTTATTTTCAGTGCATGCCACGTGAGCCGAGAGTGCGTTTGTGGGTAGTGTATGTTCACCGGAATGGCTTTGGCGCCGTTTGGGCGCTTTGGAGCAAGGTCCCGCCGAGGACAAATGGGTTGTTGTACCGTTTGTCGGGGAAATGGGTTCTGTTTGCAAGTAGGTCCGTACGGACATACTTAGCCTGCAAAGAGGTCCGTACGGACCAACCTTGCCTTTGGGAAGGAGATGAATGCTTTCCAGTTGTCCGGTTCTTCCTCATTTCCCCATTTGCAGCCATTTTCGAGCTTTCTTCCCCATTTTCTCTAGGAACCTCCATTTTTGCCATGGATTCTTCGCACGTCCCTAGAATTTTGCTGAGGCTTTCGCAGGAGAGGCAAGCACACTTCCTTGAGTAGCTGAAAACGTGGATGCGGCGCTGTATGAGGCATCAGAGACGGGCTTTCGAGGTAAGGTTTCGTCTTTGCTCGATTTGGTCTTTTAAGGAGTTGGTTCCTGATTGGGATTTGTTGCGGGCTGCCGCGAAGTTCTGGGATGTTAGGAGGCACGTGTATTGCTTCTCTTACAACGAACTAGTGCCCACTTTTGAGGATTTTCGGGCTTTGATTGGAGGACCGGAGGTGGAGGCCATCTCGCTTCCTTTGATGGGTGGTGCTGCGGTGAGCGTGAAGCTTGCAGGCTTTCTTCGTACTTCGTTGGAAGAAGTGCAGGGTATGATCCTTGATTCGGGTCATATTGACATTTCTGAGTTGCCGGAGCGGTTCATGGTTGATGATGAGAGTGATGTCTCTTGGAACGTATTTGCCTTGTGCGTGATGGCGACGCTTTTCCTGGTCAGCTCCCTTGGCATTTGCGATGGCGCTTTGCTAGATGTGGTAGGGCACTGCAGGGCTGGAGAGGATATTGTCCCGTTGGTGCTAGGGGAGACTCTTCATGGTATTGACCGTCTGGCGACTGGGGATCGTTTCATGAGAGGGGGAAGCCCCGCTTTGCTCACCTTGTGGCTGCGAGAGAGACTTCAGGCCATGCCCGAGGCTCCGACGTCGTTTAGTCCGTGGTCATTTGCTCGCCGACCTCTTGCGTTGGATATGGATCACCCGCCCGGGAGAGATGGATGGCACAGCCTTGGTACGCATCGGATCCGCCGGTGGGTTCCGCACCGGAGGATTGAGACTAGGAGGGTCTTGCAGAAGGGTCCTACGTTGTCGAGTTCCAGTTTGTCTTGGTCCTCCTTCTATATTCCGTCGCTTGTTTCCTGCTAGCTTTGGGATGAAGCAGAGCCTTTGTTGGCCGGGATGACCTTGCTATCGCGGAGGTAGTTCCTCTTTGTATGGCGGCTTCAGTGCCTTCTTGTATTTTCTCGAGGGTATGGAAGCATTTCCGATTTCCCTCCCGCGGTACTCCTTAGACATCTGGGAGTGTCGTATTGACGACTCGCACTCCGGCCCGGTATGAGCAGCGTGTCGGGCCCCAAGTGGTCTTGGAGAGCAGGTGCGTGTAGCGATTCTCGGGACCCGGTTGCCGTAGTAGCTATTGCCTTAGGAGTGCCGAAGCCCGGGTCTCGACCCTTCGATGTGACGGAGACACTTTGTTTGACTACGAGACTAGAGTTGACCGACCGACAGGAGAGGTCCTCTTTGCGCACTCACAGGAGGAGATCCGAGCCGAAGCACGGGCGAATGAAGCCCCGAGAGCTACCGGATTGTTTGACTCTACTGGGAGGACCCCCGATCTCTGACCGAGAGACGCAGAGTTGGTTCACGTGGAGCGAAAGAAGACTCGGGGACGAGGGAAGAAAGGAAAGAATGGCGAGGGACAAGCGCAGATGGCGCGGAATGACCTCCTAGGTATCCATTCATTGCATTGCAAACACATTATTTGTTAAATGTATTAAGCTGTCTTTTAGCATGTTGTGATCTTGAGAGTAGACCGTGCTTGAACTCATCAAGAAATGTTGTAACCGTTAGTGATTTGTGATTTACTTTTAAAGCTTTGTCGAGACGCAAGATCTCTTGTTTGCCTTTGTTTCTTTTGTGCACTTTGTCTGGCGTCCTCTTTCGACTTTTCTGCATTTGCGGGCCGAAGCGGCCTCGGCCATGACGGCAATCCCTTTGCCGGGGCTTTGTGCTTGGCCGAGAGGTTGAATGCTCCCCGACAAGTCGTTTGACGGTCTTTTTCGTAGCTTCCTTGCCTCTTGTTGGCGTCGGGCTCTTGACCTCTTTTTTCAGCCTTCGCTTGAGCTTCTTTATTTTATTTTTTTTTTTTTGTGAGCCCTCGTCGAGCTCTCTTTTTTTATTTTTTTTTTGTGAGCCCTTGCTCGAGCTCTTTTTTTTTTTTTTTTTGTGAACCCTTGCTCGAGCTCTTTTTTTTTTTTTTTTTTTTTTGAAGCGCGTGAGGGCGAAGACAAGCCCCCGGCTTGGAAGCGCATACGAGTCGGCCGTTTGATGCCGAGTGACCCTCGGATGTCCTTTTGATGTTGCCGCCGTCGTTTGACTTGGTCAAGGTGACTGTTGGGGCGTGTTCTTGAAAAGTGCGTAGCTTGATGGAGGTCTTGATTGACATTCAAACTTTTGACTTTTTGTGTATTTTTAGACCGGACCAATTAAGGTTGCCTACGTCTCCTGACTAGAGGGCTCAGTCCGCGTAGTTCGACACTACATGGAGTGCCAAGAGATGCACAATTGTTCTTCTTCAGCGAAGTATCTGCGAAGTTTGCTTCCGTTGACCGGATTCAAGAAGGGATTGCCGTCTAGGTCCGTCGCTTCATGGCGCCTCCGGAGAAGATCTTTGAACCACGAAAGGGCCGATCCATGTTGGTTCCCATTTTCCCAGCTGGTTAGTTCGAGTGGGAGGCTTTTCTTTGAGTACAAGGTCGCCTTCCCCGATGTCTCTGGATTTGACTTTCTTGTCGAAAGCTCTAGCCATCCCGCTGATAGGCTCCTGACGTGTTCCATGGCCTTTAGTCGTCGCTCGTCTAGCGTAGTCAATTCTTCGTGTCGACTTCGGAGCCATTCAACTTCGTTGATGTCATTTTCCAAAGAAGACTCTGGAGTGAGGGAATTTCCACTCGACGGGAAGGACTCGCTTCCATCCCGTATGTCGTGGCAAATGGGGTTTCTCCCGTGGTTGTTCGACCGATGTGCGGTAGCCCCAAAGTGCAAGGTGCAGCTTCTGCCAATCTCGTCCTCGGGTGGTCATTTTTCTGATGATCCGTTCGAGGGTTTTGTTTGCCGCTTCCACGGCGCCGTTTGTTTGTGGCCGGTAGGGAGAAGATTTGTGGCGTGTGATCTTGAATTCACCAGCAGCCGTCGAATTCCCTTCGAAGTGTGAGCCATTGTCTGATATGACCTCATTTGGGATGCCGTATCGGCAGATGATGTTTTCCTTGAGGAAATGCGCGACCTTCTTGGAGGTGAGTACCTTGTAGGACTTGGCTTCGACCCATTAGGTGAAGTAGTCGATGGCTACTAAAATGAACTCGCGACCGTTGCCGCTCGGCGGAGCAATTTTCCCGATGACGTCAATTCCCAAGTGGCAAATGGCCAAGGTGTAGTCATGCAAAGAGAGATCGTGAGGAGGTAGATGATTGAGGTCGGAGAACCGTTGGCACTTGTCGCAGCTCTTCGGACAAAGTGGATGCAATCCGCCTCCACGGAGATCCAAGAGTAGCCCATCCCGAGAATGATTTGCATCGTGGCTCGGGCGTTCATGTGGGGACCGCAAGCCCCATTGTGGACTTCTGTTCATGAACTTGTTTGCTTCTTCTTGGCCGATGCAACGTAGGAGTGGCCCATGGTAGCGTTTCTTGTATAGCATGTCCCCGAGGATGACGAAGTGAGAGGCGAGGCGTTTAGGGCCATGATGCTCTTGGTTTTGACCCCTTCGCGTGTGGGTCTTCCTTGTTCATGAAGGTGGTTTCCGTTCTTGAGGTATTGGAAGATATGGTATGCGCCTGAAATGGCGTCGGACTTGCGTCTCTTTGGCTCTTCAAAGAATCTTTGCAAATCGTTGTGATTAAAACCTCCTCGGCAGCTTAGGCCCGGTTTTTCTCTCGTTTGGCAACATGCTTAAATGTTTGCTTGATGCATTTATTTAATTTATGTGTTTTCCTTTTGTATAGATGAATTGTTATTAATTGTTTTGATTAGTTAACATCATTTGTTAAAGATGCAATGAAATGATTTTTTAGGAAGGTCGGACCTTTTATTGAAAGCGTGAAGACCGTACATTGTTGATCAAAGACTCACAATCGTTGGGCGTAAAGCCGTCAAAAGACTCAAAAGATGTGAATACACGTACAACAAGACTCGAAGCTAGACTATAGGCGACGAGGGATTGGACCAGCTTCATTACTCTCGGATGGCCGTAGCTCTAGAGGGAGTGGTGGCCGGTTCGTGTGGCCAATCTTCCTTGGCATGAGTCCCGGAAAGTAGCTTGCATGCGGTTCGATTTCAAACCGTATCGCGGAGGTTTTTGGCCGCTCCCGATGATGTCCCTCCATTAGTGTTGCCACCACCCTTGGGGGTTTTTGATGATAGAAGTCGCCGAGGGCTACTTCTAGGAGGGCGAAGCATTCATCGATTCGGAGTTGATTCTTGCCGATGTTGATCACTTTCATAGAATCCGCCTTTATCTCGGGATCTTTGCTTGGACGACATTTACAATGTCTCGATTCGAGGGGGCATGCTATATCTCCTTCCCCGATTAAGCCTCGAGGAGGTTGCGCCACTGCTCATCCAGGCTCGGACACCTAATGTTGAATTGAACTAAGCCGTGATGGCTATCCCCGTAAGATCCGAGAGTGTCGGCTAGAGGGTTGTCTTGTACCGGGGATCGGTGATGAGCCGCTTGCTAGAGGGTTTTCGACGAAGTAAGTGGTCTACTCCTCGATCAATCTCCATTAGGGCATCCATCTCTTGATCCTCTCTCAAGCATTCTTCACAGCCGCATATATCGTAGTTGTCATCTTGACCCATGAGCTCTTCAATTTCCACTCGTCGCGCTTAGAGCGTGGATGTAAGGATCCACTTCGTAGCGGGACAGTAGGAGAATTATCTCGGGGAAGAGTATTCGGTCATGTCGGGACCTTCTTCCGGGGTCATAGCTTGCCGGCCAAGCACTTGCCATTGCACCGCTTCCGCGGATCACTTCGATCGCTCCATTGGCATTGATGAATTTCACGCATTGGTGAAGAGTAGATGATACCGCTTTCATCCGATGTATCCAAGGTCGTCCCAACAAAGCAGAGAAGGTTGGTTTGATTTCCACGACTTGGAATTCTACCGACTCCGCTTGTACGTCGAATTGATCCTCAGATTGATGACTCCTACGATTGGTCGTGCAGGGAATCGTAGGCTCGGATTACCCGAGGTGAAGGCCTTATCGCAGAACGGTCGATGCGGAGTCGTTTCGGGGTGCTCAAAGCGACGATGTCGATCAAGGAGCCGTTATCAATCAAGACGTTCGGGAGGAAGAACATCTCTATTTTTATGAGGATGAGGAGGGCTTCGTTGTGCCGATTCTCACATATCGGCAAGTCATCGTCTCGTGAAGGCTAAACCGCTTCCCGTGCTACCGTTTGACTCGCCCCTTCTCGGTGAACGTTCGATCCATCCATTCGTATGCCTCTGGCCGGGGCAAAGATCGTAGGGAGACAGCTTGCCCTCGGGCGTTCTTGTCGGAATTCCCGGTCACGAGATCTTTTGACTCCGGTTTCACGCTCCTGGGCCGTAGCGGGACAAAGATGCCGACGATTTCGAAATTGCAGTGGGGTCCGCTTCTCGCTTGGAGTTTCGTCAAAGGCTATCGAGTTTACTCCCGTCGTTCCGGGGAATGGATTTCCGATGGTATTGGGACCACGAGGGCGTTCCAATTTTCCCTCCTCAATGAGCCCTCGGACCACCCGCTTGAGCACGAAGCAATTATCGGTGGTGTGGCCGGGGTAGTTGTGGAAGGCGCAAAGGCTTGCTCATATCCATGTTGGGTTTTCGGGAGTCTTTGGCTGGAAATTCTCGAGAGGTTTGAGAAGATTTCGTTTCACCAAAGCTTCAAATACTTGACCCAAGGGCATTTCAAGGTTGTCTAAATGCCGGAACCGTGGGAAGCGAGGGGGATTGTTATTCTTTGGGGCCGCTTTGATCGCGGTTTACTTGAGCTCCGTTCGAATGTAGTGTACTGTTCCGCTACTTCCTTTCCTTTGGTCGGGCAGAGTTGAAATTGCCAGGTTTGTTCGATAGCGGTAAGATGAGGCAGGGTTGCCGTTGCCTTTTGAAGACTCGTAGTCTTCTCAAACTTTGTCCCGGCGTTGACCATGGCACGAAGATCCGGATAGAAATGGTGGCCGATCAAGGTCCTCAAAGATGGCTTGAGGCAGAATGGAAGATGTCCATCTGCTCTTCTTTGGAAAGTGGATCCATTATCTCGCTTAGCTTCCAAGCCCATCTTTTGTAGAACTCGCCCACCGGTTCGTCATCCTTTTGTTCGGTGGCTTGCGTGTGTCATGGCGGTTTGTCTCCCATTCAAGGTTGGCGCGGTACTTCTCTAGGAAGATCTCGCCGATTTGATCCCACGTGGAGCGGTTTTCTCGCCTTCACATCGAGGAACCACCTTAGTGCCGTGGATTTGAGGGAATGCCGAAAGTGATCTCCGCCATCTCGTTGAGGGGTTGCCCCTTTGGCTCTCATACCCAGGACGTAGGTGTCAATGTGGGTTTTTGGGCATTCTCGTCCCGTCAAACTTTTCCATTTCCGGCATCCCGAACTTTGGAGGGAGAGGGACCACTTTGTTCGGATCAAGAGGCGTGAGGGAGTCCTTCCGAGAACTAGCTAGCTTGCCTTGCATGTCTTTCATTTGTTCGATCGCCCACGCCATGTGAGGATCACTGTTCGAGGCGGGTTACCGTTCTCGGGACGGAAACCGAAGATGGGGGTGGATCGTCACGGGATCGCCATTCGGGAGTCTTGGGGAGGTAGTTGAGTGTATACCAACCCATACCCCGGGGTGTTGAAGTTGAGGCGTGATTGCCAGTCCGCTAAGGGTTGTGTTTGGGAACCGGGGAAATGATTCGTTAGCCCCAATCGCGTACTAGCAGTGGCAAGCTTGAGATGTCGGGATATCCACTCGGGATGCCTATCCCCGGTAAGCATGGGGACTTTTGATTGTGATTGCGAGGCTCGTATAGAGGCAAAGGATTGAATCCTGGGGATACCGAGATGCATTGGGATCTCGACGGAGCGTGCACGTATGTGTGCCGTTGGTACCGAGCTTGATGTGCAGAGCCGGAAACCGACCGTGCCGAGGCGGGCATGCCTGAGCCGCTTGACCGACGCCCGAGGGGAGCTTTGAGCGAGAGCCGCTTGCGTTGCCGGGATCTCGTAGCTTGGCGGAGGCGGGACCCGCCGATAGCTTTGAGAAACCTGGGAGCCGGTATGTCTTCGTCCTCTATGAGAACAAAGGTTCCGTCAGTTGGGAACCGCAACTGTTCCTCGAAGACGCAAGGTGTCTACGATCCAGGCTTGCTGCTCTTCTTGGCGCTTCTTGATGGTGTAGAAGGCTCGCAGCACCTCCTCCATTGTCAGGGGGTTCCTTAGTGGCGGGGTTCCGTTTCCTCACCGTTATCCGATGATCCCGCCACGGGAGAGTAATGACGGTGCGCACCGCTGAACCGGAAGGGCTATCGGACCTTGTGACCTCGATACCGAAAAGGCGGCTTTCGGTGTATTCTCAACCACTCTCGGTTCGCCGGGAGGGGGTGATGGGCAAGGTTTAGACACAGGAATGGCCTAACGGGATAAAAGGGGGGAAAGCTCACGTGGCATGCGGTTTCCGTTTCTTTTATTTATGATTTTTTTTTTGTTGTTTTAATTTACTTAAAACATGTTTTCTCAGAGTCCTAGGCAGGTTGGAAAAGATTGCTCTTCTTTTTCGCAACTATGCTAGATCCCGGGTCGCGGAGACCATCTCGTGCGGCTATAAGCCCCTCGTTTTGCACCCGTATTTCGACATCCCAGGTGGACACCCTGTGCGAGGGTCCTATAGTGCAAGCGGTTTCCACCGGCCTAAAAGAAAAATCGAACCTAAGGACCGAGCCTCACATGTTCGTTTTGATGCGTTAGCCATGTGAATAGTGAACCGAGCCGGCCACTAAGTCAAGATCGTGTCAAGAGTTCGGCTTGACCTTCTTTTACTTGCTTGCGCAAGGGATCTCGTGACGTTAGGCGTTGGCCGGGTCATATTGTCATGGCCGACGTATCAAAGGCGTGATGACATGGTGTCATGTGAGCATGGATGTATATCCGGGACGGAACATCGTCCTGGTGTAGCTTCGAAATCAAGATCAGGTCAAGATTTTAGCATGACCTTTCATCCCTTTGCTTGCGTAAGGGATCTTGAGTTCCGAGCCTTGACTCGAAAAATGGCCGGCATGGTATATGTATCCAGCCGTATGACACCTGACCGGGTAAAACCAACCGAGTCCGGGACAGAGTGTGACTCAAGACTCAAACGTGTGGTTGACGCTTGGCTAGGATGGGATGTTTGAAATGATCCCGTGCACGTCCAAGAGGCCTAGGAAGACCAAACGCACTGCAACTGAGACCACTCCAGGTTGGGGGTTGTAGTGTGCAGTGTACCGAGGCAGAAGCGCGTAGCGTGCGGTGTAACCGAGGCAAGAGTGCGAGTAGTGTGCGGTGTAACCGAGGCAAGAAGGCCAGTGAGTGTGCGCGCGGTCTCTAAAATTCTTTTTCTGAGTAAAACAGAAGTTTTTGAAGAATTTTAAATGTATGCACAGATGTATATTGATGCATTTTTTTGTATTTTTTTTTTTTTGTAAAATAAAAACGAAGCACGTGCACACACACAACAGTTAAAGAAGGGGGTAAAATGAAAGTTTGACCCTCATCATCGTTTTAAAAATCTTTTGTTTTGTTTAAAAGTTTTTTTTAAAACAAAAAGATCCCCAGCGGAGTCGCCAACTGAAATTACCCGGATCCGAGAGGCAGCGCGATCGCGCCCCGGCATCTGGCATCTTTCGCGTTGGGGCGGTTCGTCTCGCCGTTTTATTTTCGCAATTTGTAGAGTCGCCACGCCGTTTTTATTAAGCCCAAAACATTGAAAAAGGGCATCAGTTTAAAGATAATTTTAAACTGTTTTTGTGTGATGAGATTTTGAGTTCGGAGGTCAGATGACTCCTCGGGAAGAGAATATTAGAATATTAGAGCTCACCCGAGTCGCCTCGTAAAAACGAGTCTTTAGGATACCCCTAATATTCTTTAAATGTTGTGTGTGTGTGCTTTTAAAAATGCATGCTGTATCGGATGTCTACATTGTATACTATGTATTGAAATGTATTGAAATAGTAATGGAAGGAAGCCTTACCAATGTTGGTTCGTGTCTGTCTTCCGCTGAGGAATAGTGTTTGAGGTCGGAGTAGCTCCTGGCACGGATCGGGATTGCTTCGGGAGGGACCGGTTGTCCGCGGACGTAGTTTCGGCGTGAGTTGATGTTGCCAGTGCGTTCGGGCGAGGTTCGGCGTGCGTGGGATCGCCAGGATCACTCGCGCAGGTTCGGCGTGCGTTGGGGTGGCAGGAGTCACTGGGCAGAGGTTCGGCGTGGTTTGGGATCACCGGTTTGACTCGGAAAGAGCCGGACACCGTGGAAAGACCAGCAAGGCCTCTGAGTACCACGAGGGGCCTCGTAGTACCTCGAGAGTGCCTCGGGCAGCGCGGGAGTGTCGCGGGAGCGCTGGGAGGCTTCTGAGCACCACGAGGGGCTCTAAGGCCTCAAGGATCCGAAAGGGGCCGGGAATGCCTCGGAAGGACTTAGAGGGTAAGCTAGAAGGCCTAGGGAGGAAGAGAGAAGTGGGAGGTGTGTGAAAATGAGGAGGGGGAGCCCTCTATTTATAGTGCCAGATTTAGTGCAAAGAGGTCCGTACGGACCTCCCTGGTAATCCAGACTTTTGGTTTTCCTCGATTTGAGGGAATCTGTGATGATGGTGAATATTCTGCAATTATGATGTTCCCTGTGCAATAAGGTCCGTATGGACCAAGTTGACATGCAAAGAGGTCCGTACGGACCAACTCTGCAGGAGGGTAATTATTTTCCCCGGGATTTGAGGGAATATTGTGGACTTTAAGAGGATTCAGTAATTATTAAAGCAAAGAGGTCCGTACGGACCATTATTGCTTTTCCAATTACCTGAAAATTCCCAAAAGGTCCTTTTGTCCCTTTTTATCCCAGAAAGGCTCCTCCCTTGGTTTGGCTGGGGGTTTTGAGAGGGTTTTGAGTGTCAGAGGTCGTCGAGACTGCGTTGATGAGTCGGCGGTGTTTCCCGTGTGCTTGAAAGGGGGTGATCCAGATTGGGGTACTTACATCGGTGCCATTATAATCCCATACAGTGCCCAACCAACAAATAAGTACCAGCTGGACTTTAAAGTAAAAGCACCGTACAACATACTTGCTTATTATAAACAGGGATTTCAAAGTAGGGAATCAAACAAACATAGCATATCAAAATGATAGCAACATGATAACAAGTATCAATTAATAGTAGCACTAAGACTAAATCATCCTTGAACCAATTCAATGAACTTAGGATTCCAAAGTAGGGAATCCTATCAATTACATCAAAATATAGCAATAAGTCCAAGACGTGCAACACATAAGGTCTACACATTTACTATAACAAGCCATGTTACAATATCATCCATAATAAGAAGGACCACAACTTAGAGTTCGAGGATATCCATTATTTCCACATACTGCAATAAGCACACCACAATAGTAAAATATAATATCTGGAAATGATCATTACAGATTTAGTTTATAAAACCAATTCCATTTGAAAGATCACCTAAAAATACTCAATTTGGACTCTTGAACCATCCAATTTCGAGTTCGTATAAATTACTTATTCATTTTATAAGTTTAACCAGTTTTGAAAATGGTTTACTAAACCCTGCTGCAAGAAGAGGCATTCTGGGAACAATAGTTATACTTTTAGCTTATGAAAATATGTCCATTGAAAAGATCTTGAAAAATTATCCAAAATGGACTCAAGAAGCACTCAATTCCGAGTCCGGGTGAATTAAATATGAATTTCACAAGTAAACATAATTTTAAGAGTCATGGACATCAAGTGTTCCAAGATACTTTATCCCCATTTTTAACTATCTTCTCCATATCCAAATTGGTATATATACACATCAATTAGTAGCCCATATATTGTAATTACATTATAATGTTCAATTGGTTGAATTATACATTAAATGGTTAGGGATAAGTTGCTTCAAAACTGAACCAACAAAACAGGGCAGAATTTCCTTCAAGGGACGAGTCGTCCCACCTAGGCCTAAGTCATCCCCTAGGCAGGGACGAGTGAATCTGGGATATCAATATAGGGGACGAGTCGTCCCCTATGGAACGAGTCGTCCCTTGGGCTGGCAGACTTTCCCACTTAAAACCATGTTCCAAAATCACCCCATCACCGAAAGTTATGATCACAAAAAGGGTATATTGATCATCATCCACATAACATTGTCAATTCATGTTCTTTGCTCAATTAGACAACTCCTTAGATTTGTATTAATATAACCTAACACCACTTAGGTTACTAACAAGTTCACATGGCATGGCTCATGGTATTCAGCTCATACAAGCATCAAAGAAACATGTATAGCTAGCTCACAACAAGATGATTTCAACCATTCCAAGTATAACAATTGTGTACAACAATTCTGCAATTTAAACCATGCTTAAATGAACAAACATAAGAAAGTATTTCCTTACTTGGTAGGACGAAATTCTCCAAGAAAAATGAATGAAAATGATGCCAAAACGATCTACTAGTCGAACCCGTAACCACCCCGCGATCGATTTTGAAAGATGAGCTTCAGTTAGAATTTTGGTTCAACCCTTGGAAAGAACTTGTGGAATCTCCCGTATGGTTTTCTCCCCTGTATACTCTCAATTATGCTGCTGTAAGTGAAGAGAAAGGAGGAGGATTCTCACTTATCTCTCAGCCAAGGCAAAGCATGAGGTGTCACAAGGCAAGAAAGATTGCTGGCAGCTTACACTTAGCCTAATCAAGGGAGGTTATGGCTAATGAAATCAACTCAAATTAACTAAGGAACACTTGGGTAATGTTAATAAATAAATTAGGGACCTAAACCCAGCTTATTGCAACATTTAAATACCAAATGGTTAGCCAAAACAGCCCACAAGTCAGCTTCCTAATTTTCTTGAAAAGTATAAAATGGCTCTTGCTTTGGGACGGAGATACCACCACTTTCAATAGCATAATACCAAGAAGGAAGAATAAGTTTCCCAGCCCAACAAATGGAATGAATAAAACAAGGAGATCCTGGATGAAATGAACCATATACGAACAGTATCTAAGTTCCTCTGTGGTATCAACAAGTCACAACATAAATATTATAATATGAGTATATCAACCTTAAATACTACTTCCTCCGTCTCGCTAAAAGTGGCCATAATCTTCAAATGTGTCAAAGTAATATTGACTACCACATTGGCGCTCTTTCTAAAACCATCTAAACAAAAGCAGTAGGTACAATAAGCTAACGGCATCCGTCCTTTTAAGTATTTGCCTCCTCTGACCAGCCTGTAGTAAATGCATCATATCTCCCTCTAGAAAATTCCAAATTTAGATCTGTAAAGTGCATTTGAATCTGGACATCCATACCTTTCAGAAAATATATTACAAGCCTTGTTTGGATGCCTAGAACATTCTGGGCAGTCCGTCAAAGTTGACACAAAAATCTGAAAAGTGCTGAAAAGTGTCGAAAGTGTTGAAAATATATCTAGCATCAAAGGCCATTACTCAACAGAATTTGAAACCTAAGGGATAGTTTGATATGGAACAACTATGATACTTCAGCATTATATTTTATGAAGTGAACTTGGTACTATATTATCATTTAACTTAAACAACCACTTACAATACAACCCATATTGGATAGGGACTTATTTATCATGACTGGTTGAAGGGAAGCAAGATGAAGGTTATTAAACAACACCACAAATACAGAACAGAAAGTAAACTAAAAACTGTCTTAGCATTATCCCCTAAAATCCTGCATTCTCCTTTTCTAATCCCGATAATACTCATCAAAGGAGCAGAAACTAATAAAATAACTAAGTGATTTTACTTGAAACAAAATCTCAAACAGCTTCTCCTTCATGTAAAATCCATTACCCAAAACCCATATCAATATATCCTCACTTCATTATACTCTTCCAAAACCGATTCCAATCCATTCTAAAACCAAATAAAATTTACTCCAAACCAACATGCAAATATATATTTCTTGATATTACCTTCAAATAATCACATGAGCTTACAAAGAAGGAAAAATATAATAACTTACCAAAAATACTTCGAAATTAAGAAGGACTTTAATCGGCTAGATGCGATCCCCTCGGTTTCCCGAACATTTTGGTGAAGACGGATCGAAAAACGGACAAGAAATGGATTTACTATGAATTTTGGAAAGAAGGAGTAAATCCAAGCTTTTGTTATTTCCATGGAGGAGGAGAGAATGAACTGAGGAGGTTTTCTTGATTTTTTAAAAAATGAAATGAAGAAGACTGGCGGCATGATTTTTGGGTTGTCGATTGATGGGGATGCTATTACTGATACTGACATCCCAGCACTTGTAGACTGGCGGGATGTATGTCAGCAGCTTTTAGGGGCTGTCCCTAATCCCAGAGATATAGATGGGAGTAGTCTAAAGCTACGGTGGATCACGAGCCAATTTCCACATTTCCACGACCTAGCTGATGATTTCCCCCAAGACCTTGTTGATATGTATGTACGGGCATATATCATGCTCGTCTTGGGTTCTACGGCGATGCCTGATCGTACGAACAACAAGGTTAAGTTGTGTTATCTCCCTCTGCTTGGGGAGGTTTAAAGGGTCTGCCATTATAGTTGGGGAAGTGCGTCGCTCGCTTTCCTATATCGAGAGATGTGTAGTGCGACTAACCCTGTGACGAAACAGTGCGGAGGATTTCTCAATGTTCTACAGGTATGTTTATCTCATTTTAATGTTCATTATGTTGTTGTTTTTAAGTTTGATTTCAAATTATCTGCATTATTTATAGTATTTGATATAGATTTTATTGATATAGATTTGGGCTTGGGAGCGATTGCTATGTGTGCAACTTGGAATTCGTATGTGAAACAGAGATCCGGACTACGTGCACATGCCCCTCGGATGCAAGTATACATATATTATACGTTATTTTCTCGTCGTTATTGGTTTTTTTTTACTTTTTCTTATAATTATTCTGTTTTTTGAAATTTCAGGTGGACCCATTCATCATTGTATCTCAAGGAGGTTACTACACATAACCTGCGAGGCTATCGTGATTAGCTGGCCAAGCTAACCGATGATCAATTTGTGTGGCAGCCTTATGTAGATAGATATGCTCCGGCCTACTGCACTCAGGGACATGCCGTATGGTTGGCGCGGGTCCCTCTTGTATGCTTTGAGAGGATCGAGTGGCATTTGCCGGATTGTGTTATGAGGCAGTTTGGCTTGCTACAGGGGGTCCTAGAACCGTGCATCACTCGTCCGGACTTGCACAGAGTTGATAATCGGGGAAACAATGTCGTGATTTGGAGCGACCGCCATCGACAATATATTGCACTCTGGGAACAGCGGCGACAATTTCTGGTTTCGGGGGTCCCAGGCATTCACGATATGCATTACACCGATCCATATATGATGTGGTATCGGAGCATAACGTGCATGTTTGTGCAGAACCCCATTCATATAGAGGAGGCTGGATACCGGTCGGTTGCCCCTTACCTAGAGGCCGTTGTAAGTATTTAAATTTTTCAAGTTATAATTTCTAGTTTTTTTTTTAACAAATCTTCAACTTATTAACGTATGTCTCATACTTATATTTTTTTTTATATAAAAACAGGTGCAGAACCTTCAGCGTTTGCATGTCGACAATGAGGCGGAGGAGCATGCCAGACAAGCTTCAATGCGGAGGATTATTAGACACACGCTCAAGGGAGTTAGGGAGCAACAACGCCTTGAGGCTGTTGCAACATCTCCCCCACTGGTAGATCGTGCACAGGGGGTAGAACCTCGACAGCGTCGGGTTAGACGTCGTGCACAGCCACAACCACAACCACAAATGGACTTGCACGATGAGCCAGAGCCCAAACCCGAGCCTCAAGCCCAGACCCAGGATGATGGACAATTTGAATGGCCATCACAGTGGACTCAGAGTCAATTATGTGGTAGTGGGGGTGGGGGTGGGAGTGGGTGGGGGAGTGGGAGTGGGTGGGGGAGTGGGAGTGGGTGGGAGAGTGGGAGTGGGTGGAATGCCCAGTCAGACCCTCCCCCTGGACACACTATCGTCCTCAGAGTATATTTGGGGAGTGGAAGTGGCTTTAGGCTTCCTCTATCTACATCACAAGCAGGGATCCGACCCTTCTCCAATCCGAGTTCGACTTCTTCTGGCGGGACTCAGTTTGAGGCCACTACACCCTTCTCTGATCCGACTGCGACTTCATCTAGTGGGGTACGACTTACCCCTGCTCAACGGGCGGACTACGAAAGGAGGAATATGTGAATTTTTTTTTTATTTAGATGTAATGACACTTTTTAGTATTAGTTGTTATTTGGATGATTTTATTTGTAATAACTGAAACTATGATTTTTTTTTTGTTTTTATTTGGATATTTGTATTATTTTTTTTACACTTTAGTACATGTATGTAGATGTGTAGGTGTGTGTTATGGTCAGGCATGGGCAACCGGTTCCCGGTTCCGGTTCCGAACCGCCGGTTCCGGTTCCGGGGAAGGGGGGAACCGAGACGGAACCGCCAAAATCCGGTTCCCGGTTCCGGTTCCTTGATGCCGGTTCTGGTTCCGGTTCCTCGGTTTCCTGGTTCTTTTTTTGTCCTTTTTTTTTTTTTTTTTTTTTGAAAATCGTCCCGTGGGCGACCGCCCAAGAGTGGTGGGCGACCGCCCATATCCAAATTCAAGCAATCTTCAATCTTCTGATTTGAAACGAATGTTGCTTCAGAGGTTTCACTAGATATTTTCCCTACATAAAGAATAAAACTCAGTGACAAATTTAGACACGAAGAAGAAGATGAAAAGAGCTTTTATCCATCTAGGATTTTTTTGCCCTTAGTGATAAATATTGAAGGTTTAGCAATAGCCAAACAGGTTCTAGTCTGTGGTCACCACTAATAGAAGAAGAGTTCACACCGTTTAACATTTCACCCTAAAAGTCAGAACCACTGAAAATCATGGCAAAAATATAAAAGATTAAAAGAATTTATAAAGATATAAACCTCATATATTCTTTTGAACTCCTTGTATGCCATGCTGATCTTTATACAAGAAAGAGCAATTTTCCTACGAATAGCAGAGTTGGAAGAAATTTGCTTCTGGATCCCACTGCAAAAACACGTAAAAGCTTGAAAAAAAAGGGGCAAAATTCGAATTTTTTTGAATTTTCTGCAAGAACCGCCGGTTCTCCGGTTCCGAACCGCCGGTTCCCCGGTTCCGGTTCCCCGGTTCCGGTTCCGGTTCCAAAACCGCCGGTTCACGGTTTTTTAAAATGAGGAACCGGGATTGAACCGTGAACCGGACGGTTTCGGTTCTCACTGGTTCCGGTTCTCGCCGGTTCCGGTTCTTCCGGTTCCGATTCCGGTTCGGTTCTCCGGTTCCGCCCGGTTCAGGTTCCGGTTTGCCCATGTCTAGTTATGGTATATTGTACAGGTTTATAGTTTGATATATTGGATATTGGATATGGGATTTTCTGTTTGTATGTGGGATGCTGAAGTTTGCTGCTGCTGTGGAACACTGTTCATGTGAACTCGCTATACGGTGTAGCGAGTTTAGTGAAATCGCTACACCATGTAGCGAGTTCACATGAACAGTATTTTTTGGCAAAAGCTTTATAAGCTGAAACTGAAGTTTTTTTGGCTGAAATTTATAAGCTTTCATTCAAGTTTGCCATGGACAGAGAATATCAACTCAAAATAGAAACTAACTGTTATTTTGCCAAACATAAACTTTCATATTACATATAGCTTGAAAAAATTCAACTCAAATAGAAATTACATTCAAGTTTTCAAGTTTAATGAAAATTACATAAACTGAAATTGAATCCAATTCAAACCAAACATAAATTACATGGAAAACATTCTTCTACTCCCTAATGTTTGGGCATCTACGACGATTGTGGCCTTCTTATTTGCATGTTGAACACAGAGTCTTCTGTTTATCTTCTTGAAAGTCCATACAATTGCAGAAGCGTCTTGATCTCGGCCGTCCGGACTTCGCAGAACGTCGAAGGTGGGGATTAGAGAAAAAATGTGACACCAAACCATACACACCCTAATAGTCCTCATGGTGTAATGGTTCAAATGTCCCCTTCCATGTCTTGTAGTATTCCCTAATAGTGTATAATCGAGAAACAAAATCTTGACCATCAAGATGTTGTGCATGGCAACATGCAAGAAAATGGGAACAATGCATGTGATAGGCAACCCATTTACCACATGTATAGGTACGCTCATTAAGTCGGACAATCTGGATATTTCCCCCTTTATCACCCAAACGTGCGGTTGTCACTTGATACACCCCCATTTCATGATTGTTGAACCTCCTTACCTGATGTGTTGCCCCTTTCTCGCTATTCTTCAAGTATCGGTAATGAACTTTCTGGCTGAATTGGTGTAGGAGATTTATGTTAGGGTTATTAGGATTACCTCCTAAGGCATTAAGTAAAAATTCATGTCTTACTTGAAAGTACTCCACACAACGGTAGAAGGCAGTTTCAACAATTGTTGTGATTGGCATCCCACGGGCACCCATCATGACACCATTGAAAACCTCAGACATGTTAGTAGTTATAATGCTATATCTGTAACCACCATCGTGTGCCAATGTTCATTTTCTGACATCCAAATTCAGAAACCATATAATTGCCTCAGGGTTAATTCCACAGATACTTTCTGAGGTAGATTTCAATTTTCTATCTTGAGTTGCTCTACCCCCTCTCCAAAACAGATACTTCAAACCTTCCCCTCTATGCTTATCCAAGAAATTTGCTCGCATATGTCTCAAGCAAAATCGATGATGCACATTTGGCCACCACTTATCTTCAGTATAGTCTTAAGAATGTCGTGATGATGGTCATATATCAAGTACACTTCACGACTCTTTATAATATGTTTGCAAAGAAGATATAAGAACCAACACCAGTTCATCCAGTTCTCCTTTTCAACAACGGCAAATGCAAAAGGAAGTATACTGTCTTGGGTGTCAACACCCATGGCAATCAGTATTATCCCTTTATATCTATCATGCAGGAATGTTTCATCAACAGAAATGACAGGCCGACAATGAGAGAAAGCTTCAATGCAAGACCCAAATGCCCAGAATACATGTTAAAACATGTGTAATTCACCGACAGGATGAGGAGGATGAGAATACTCAACAATTAGGCTGGAGTTGTATTTTTGGATGGCTGCTAGGATGCGGGGTAACCTTATATAAGATTCCTCCCAATTTCCAAAAACCTCTGCAATGCCCTTCTGCTTTTCACACCATGCCTTCTTATAGGTAATTTCCTTTCTAAACCTACTAAAGATGTGTGCAATAATAAGTCCAACGTTGACATCTGAATCGGCCTTAATAAGACCAACTACTTTCCGACCAATAAACTTGGCATCTAGGTTGGGGTGATCTCGACTTTCTCCAAAATATAAGCAGCAATGGGGAGCCTTATACTTGGTCAGTTCCCAATAGCCAAACTTCCTCCTACTCAGACGAACATAAAGTTTGCATAGATAATTTTTCAATAGACACTCAATTACCCATGTGTGAGTTGTGCACTTTCTTACCCTGAACCGGCGATTGGTGCGGAATGGTACCTTTTTATATCAAAATTCGCCTCGTTCTTGCTAGAAAAACGTATCCCTTTAGCAATTTCATGGTTATCCGGATCCCAAACTGAAAAACTAGGTGCATTATTGTAATCAATGAAGCCTTCTACTTGTCGAGCAGAACTACCAATATCACTATAAAAGGGATAGTTCTCTCTCTCATATCTTCGATTTTCCGACACTTCATAATGAACAAATGGTGTTTCCACATCATCATCAATCGACCCATTATCACCCTCTCCCAAATCGACATCAGAATCACTACTACCCTCCTCATATTCATCATCATCAACATCATCTAGCATTGCATCTACATCAGTGTCTAATTCTTCTTCTTCTTCATAATCTACATCTGTTAGTGTAAATTGCAGATGATATCGCAGATGATTTCTCAGATTCCAGATGATATCGCAGATGATTTCCTGTGCTGGAATTTATATAGTTGTACATTTCTTGATTATTAATTTATGTACTAATGTGCTAATATAATCTGTATAGTCTATGGTGTATGTCCATATTTCAGGTTGCAATATGATTGGAGAAAGAGCTAGAAATGGGGAATTTAGAAAAGAATGGTTTATGCATAAATGACGTTTTATGCATAAATCTTTCCAAGAGTTACTTTGTTAACAACAATTAAAAAACGTGTGGAGACTCATTCAAAGGAGTTGTTGCTGATTCAAAGAGAGTACAACATGAAGAAAGCTTGAGAGTACAAGGCGTTGAGGCATGATCTTGGAGATCAAGCACACGGTTGTTACAATTGAGGAAGTGGGCGCATGAAGTGAGGAACAAACTCAACCACTCTCCCTCAACGTCCTATACAGCCCCAAGGCTGTTTATTTGAGTAGCCTTCAAGTAATTGAAGACTATAAATATGCTTGGATTAAGGATTCATTTGAAGACATGCCAATATTTGCCATTTAAACACACCTTCGAAGCATAAAGAGATAGAGTTCTTTGTTTGGTTCTTTTCATCCATCCTCCCTTGTAATTATGCACTTGATTACCTTGGTATCAAGTTGTGTGTAGGCTAGAATTGGATTCCGTTCTTTATCTCTTGTTCCAAAGAGCTTACATTGTATTAGTCTTAGGGAACATTTCAGCTTTGTGTAATTCTTTTTATAAAGTGATAAAGTCTTGCATAAGAGGCATCCTCAAGTTATATTATTTATATAACTTGAGAAAAACAATTTTGGTGTTATTATTCTGCTGCAATCTCTTTTACAAAATTGTTTTTATTTTCGAAGTGTGTGTGTGCTATCCCAAGTGCTATCGTTGGTGCTGTTATCACCTTGGATATCACTTGTGATTCTGGCTGTGACAATTTCAATTGGTATCAGAGCAGGTCACTTGACGTTACTAAGTGCTTGGTCTAGGTGTCATGGCTTTTGATCCTGCAAATCCAAACCAAAAACGTCTTCCTGTTTTAGATGGTTCGAATTATGCATATTGGAAGATCCGTCTTCGCTCGCATATCAAATCAATTGATCTTCTAGCATGGCGATCTGTAGTTAATGGATATACTCTTCCACTGTTACCTCCTGATGAGGATGTTGATATTCAGGTTAAACCTGAAGGCGAGTGGACTAATGAAGAGAATGTCCTTGCTAACTACAATGAGAAAGCTCTTAATGCTATTTTTGAGTGGATTGACATGCACATTTTTAAACTTGTTCAAAATAGTTCCACAACTAAGGAAGCTTGGGATATTTTACAAATGTTTTGTGAAGGTGATTCTAGTGTGCATGAAAACAAACTTAGAGGTCTTACTAGCAAATTTGAAAGGTTGAGAATGGGTGAAAATGATACCATTTCCTCTTATTTTGAAAAATTATTTGATATTGCTAATGAGTGTCAACTTTTAGGTGAACCTTTTACAAATAAACAATTGGTTTCAAAGGCTATTAGAACTCTCCCTGAGCATTTTAATTTGAAGGTTTCATCTATAGAAGAGGCTCACAACCTTTCTACTATGGACATCAATTCCTTAATGAGCATTTAAAAAAAAATTGAGTCAAACCTTGCTGAGCAAATTGAAGCTTCTAAAGGCAAGAGTGTTGCTTTAAAAGTTCAATCCTTTAGTTTACCAACTAATGAGGATGATGAAATTTTTGAGGAATTAGGTGAAGATGCTAGTGTTGCCTTGCTTGCTAGGAAATATAATTCTATGTTACGAAAGTTTAACAAAGAAAATGTGCAGGTTAAGGCTAAAGAGCAACGAACCAAGGTGTACAATTCCATGCCGAAGAGGACATTTCCATCTACCCAAAAAGGTGGTCCCATAAGAAGAGCATCATCAGATCAATCTAGATCTGATCTGAAGTATCTTGAGTCGATACAATGTCATGCATGCTCTGGGTGGGGTCAATACTCAAACGAGTGTGCTAACACTCTAAGTAATATGGGTAAAAACCTATAGGTATCCCTCAGTGACAATGAAGATGAGGAGACCAATCAATCTGAAGATTCAGATCAAACAGCAATGGTGGTCACAAATTGTGACTCGGACTCTGACAGTGATACCTCATGTGATATCCAAGTTAGGATAGCACCTGGGATATCATCCTGCAGGTATACATATTTTAATTTAATTAATGTTGTTTGTTTTGTGGGCTCTGTTAACATGGATGCAGGTAGTTCACAAGAGGGTAAACAAAGTACTGAGTTCAGCAAGGATGAACTCATTTGCGGTCTTAAGAATCTTAAGAACCTTTGCAAAGAATTGGTTGTCGAATGGAAGAAAGAGAACAAGAAGGTGGTATCTCTTTCCAAAGAGATTCAAGATCTGACTGATGGCTTGAGAAAATCACTCAAGGCAGGTATGGGTTTTCAAGAGTCTTTAAATGCTATTACATCTACTTTGGCTAATAAGGATTATAAAATAGTGTTTGTTAAAGAAAGAGATAATGTTAAACTATTGTCTTCTGATAAGTCTTCTGATAAAATTAAAATATGTAACTATTGTTACTCTACTTGACATTTGAAAAATGACTGCAAAACGCTTTTAAAGAAATAGTCCAGTTCCTCTGTGCTACCTGAAGTGTTGCCTAGCACGTCAGATATCACTGGCATTCAGAAGAGAAATTTTTAAAGTTGGAAAGTGTGGAAACCTAAGTCTAACCTGATATGTGATGTTGTGTACACTGCCTTAAAAATATTTTTAAAGGAATATGAACATATTCAAGGTGGTAGTGTAACATATGGTGGTGGCGGCAATAGTAATATAGTAGGAAAAGGCATTTTAAATATACCTGGATTTCCTGCTTTGAAAAATGTTTTGCATGTTGATGGACTTGAACTAATTTAATTAGTATTAGCCAACTTTGTGATGACAATCTTGAAGTGAAATTTAATAAAAACACTTGTGAAGTTTTTGATTGTACCAATAACTGTATTATGACTGGTACTAGGTCAATTAATAACTGTTATCTTGTTGAGGATAAACAAGTGTGTCATTCTGTGAGAGTTGATGATGCTACCTTGTGGCATCAAAAGTTGGGTCATGTCCATTTTCGAAATATTGTGAAACTCATTAAGGCTGAAGCTATAAGTGGTATACCTAGTCTGGACATAAGTAAAAAAATCATATGTGAAGATTGTCTCAAAGGTAAATAGACACGTGTTGCCCATAGTGCTACCCAACACCATAAGGAGTATTCTGGGACAACTCACTGTTTCCAACTTATGCATATGAATTTAATGGGTCCAGTTGAGGTAGAAAGTTTAGGAGGTAAGAGATATACTTTTGTCATAGTTGATGATTTTTCTAGATTTACTTGGGTGTATTTTTTGAAAGAAAAATCAGAAACTTTTGAAAAGTTTAAGATCTTACGGCTTGTCACACGGCCAATAGAGTTTTTCTAAGACCCGGTACTACAATGACACCTTATGAAATTTTGAATGGTACGATACCAAAAGTTCATTATTTTCATATGTTTGGGTGCGTGTGTTTTGTTCTAAATGATCGGGATTAATTAGCCAAATTTGACTCTAAAAGTGATAAGGTTATATTTCTTGGGTATGCTCAGGATAGTCGAGCATATAGGGTTTATAACCTTAGGTTAAGAACCATTCAAGAATCAGTTAACGTTGTTTTTGATGACTTAGCAAGTGTTACAGGTGATGGAGTGCAGGAATCTCCATTGATATTGCTGGAAGAGCTGGAGGAACAAAGTAAAGCAAGTGATACCACGGGTGCTGACTGTGACGATTGTTGAAATTCCAATTTTCCCGAAAGATTTTGTTGTTTTTCTTTTCTTTTGAAAATCAAACGGAAAAAACATGGAGTCGCCACGCCATTTTTGTTTTAAGGGACAAAACTTTGAAAAATGCCCGAGATTAGAGATTTGGGTTCGGAGGTCACGTTACACGCCGGGAAGAACGTTAGTGTTCACCCGGAATGCCTCGTAAAACGAGTCTTCGAAGCTTAAAAACTATTTGTGTGTGTGTGTGTGTGTGTGTTTTGGCCAAAATAAGTTGAAACTGAAAAGTAAAAATTGGGAACTCTTTATTAGACTTTAAAAAAGTCCCATGATTTTTGGTATGATTTTTGGGTTGAGTTTTGATACTCAAAAGATTTTTTGAAGTTGAAAAACATTTCTGCCAGAATGAAAAAGGCAGTGGACACTTTATTTAAAATGGGTTTAAGGGCTTAAAAATCTCAGAATCTGGGGAAATTCCGAGAATAAAAGTTGTTCAAAACACATTAAATAAGGTTTCTGTAAAAGAACTTTCCCATTTGGAGTTGATTTAGTGGACCAAAACCTTCTGGAAATCTCAGATATGAAATCTGGACTTCCAGAGACTGAGGAACTGACTTTTAAAGGAAAATTTGAAAAAGGGAGTTTTACTCACGAAACAAATAAAGTAAAAATATTTATAGAAAGCTCTGTATGTTGGCTACAAAAAGTGTTTTGTAGTCAATACCAAATTCCAAGTTTATCTGTGTCCAAAAAATTAGACCATGGACAGAGGTCTTAGAAAATTGCTACTGGACAGCAACTTTCTTAAGAAGAAAAACATGATTTTAAAGGGGGTTTGGCATCCATGCTTGTCCCCATTTCCTTAGGCTTTGATTAGTGATCACTTGAAATTTTAGTGGTGAATCAAATATATCAAGCCATCCTTAGGGTACATTAGGACTAAGCACTTCATTTGCTTGGGAAGGGGAATTTTATCCTTTGAAATCAAGATTTGATGTATGAAAATGGTTTTTAGGGTTTTGAAAACATGTTTGCAAGTAAGTAAGAACACTTTGAAGAGAATGTTGATCCTTGTAGAAGATTAACCATGGAGATGAACTTCCATGGTGATCTTCTTGGATCTAGGGCAAGAAGATGAACAAACTACATTTTGGAGTTTGAAAATGCATGCATGGATGAGAGAGATTTAGGGTAAGGAGAGGGAGGTTATACCTATCTTCCTTGTGTTTGTGTATGAGGCTTGAATATGTGAGTGTTTGAATTTGAGAGTGAGTGGGATTTGGGAAAATAATTAAGAGAAAAAGGTGACAATTCTAGAGAATTCTCACTGTTTTCTCCCTATTTTCGCCAAGGTGCAGTTGTAAAATGTGTTGTTGCTCCGTGTTTCTGTGACTGAAGGCCTTAATTTATAGCCCTCTGAAATTTCCATAATCATCCGCGCGGACAAGACCAGAAGCGTGCACTGTTCATTTAATGCAGCTCCAGGCTTTGGACATAAGGAATATTTTTTTTTTAAATTCAAATTAGGCAGCCAGTTTTTGTTCCAGCAGCTTCTATTTTTGGTTTTTGACCATTTCTTTTGCTTTTTTGATTCTTTTCCTTGGTTTATCCTTAAATAACAATCCCTACTTTACCCTTACTTGGTTAGAAATGTTAGGAATTGTTAGAAATGTTAGAAATGTTAAAACTTTCGTTAATTTTCTAACGAAAATACTAATAACTCAAATTGGAGCACTTACAGTAGCCCCTCGGCGACGGCGCTTTCGGAGGAAGCGGGGTCGTCGATAAGAGTAAGGCTCCATATTTGACAGGATGATCGAGTGATCGAGTGGCTGGACCTAGCGATAGGCTACCTACGTATCCCGAATGGGGAATCAAGCCGGCCGTAGTTTGGGTCTTTGACCCTGAAGATGATGGCGTTTTAGGTACCTCGAACCTTGATGAGCAAGTTCTGCAGTCGATTACTGAGAGAAACTCTGCTGGGGATAAGAATGACCATTTTGGTCTGGTGGCTGAAATTGTATATTCGCTCTGCTGGGGATAAGAGATGACCATTTTGGTCTGGTGGCTGAACCTAATGATAGGCTACTTACGTATCCTTAGGAGGAATCAAGCCAGTCGTAGTTCGGGTCTTTGACCCTGGAATGACTATTTTGAGGTGTCAACCTGGTAATGATGGAGTTTTAGGTGCCTCTGACCTTGAAGATGGCGTTTTAGGTGCCTCAGACCTTTGGAGATGATGGCTTTTTAGGTGCCTCGGACCTTTGGAGATGATGGCTTTATAGGTGCCTCGGACCTTGGGAGATGATGGCGTTTTAGGTGCCTCGGACCATGATTTGAAATGTTTTCCCTTAATGGTTTGGGATGGATGGTCCTTCGGTGGACATCGTCTGCTGCCGAAGGAGAGGGTGACCATTTTGGTCGGGTGGCTGGACCTAATGATAGGCTACCTACGTATCCTTAAGAGGAATCAAGCCAATCGTAGTTCGAAACGCTGCTGGGGGTTTCGTTGGAGAAAAATCGGGCTTACATTTTATGGCCGTTGATGATAATGAGGCAAGAAACGGGATTCCGTTGACTTCACTGGGGATTTTGTTAGCTTTTGCTGGGGAAATCGGACTTACGTTTTACTGCCGTTGATGATTTTGATGAAAGAAACGGGATTCCGTTTTCTTTCTCGGAGAAATCGGACTTACGTTTGACTGCCGTTGATGTTTTGATGAAAGAAACGGGATTCCGTTATCTTTCTCGGGGAAATCGGACTTACATTTGACTGCCGTTGATGATTTTGATGAAAGAAACGGGATTCCGTTATCTTTCTCGGGGAAATCGGACTTACGTTTGACTGCCGTTGATGATTTTGATGAAAGAAATGGGATTTCGTTATCTTTCTCGGAGAAATCGGACTTACGTTTTACTGCCGTTGATGATTTTGATGAAAGAAACGGGATTCCGTTATCTTTCTCGGGGAAATCGGACATACGTTTGACTGCCGTTGATGATTTTAATGAAAGAAACGGGATTCCGTTATCTTTCTCGGGGAAATCGGACTTACGTTTGACTGCCGTTGATGATATTGATGAAAGAAACGGGATTCCGTTATCTTTCTCGGAGAAGTCGGACTTACGTTTGACTGCCGTTGATGATTTTGATGAAAAAAACGGGATTCCGTTATCTTTCTCGGAGAAATCGGACTTACGTTTTACTGCCGTTGATTATTTTGATGAAAGAAACGGGATTCTGTTATCTTTCTCGGAGAAATCGGACTTACGTTTGACTGCCGTTGATGATATTGATGAAAGAAACGGGATTCCGTTATCTTTCTCGGAGAAATCGGACTTACGTTTGACTGCCATTGATGATATTGATGAAAGAAACGGGATTCCGTTATCTTTCTCGGAGAAATCGGACATACGTTTGACTGCCGTTGATGATATTGATGAAAGAAACGGGATTCCGTTATCTTTCTCGGAGAAATTGGACTTACGTTTGACTGCTGTTGATGATATTGATGAAAGAAACGGGATTCCGTTATCTTTCTCGGAGAAATCGGACTTACGTTTGACTGCCGTTGATGATTTTGATGAAGGGGTTAACTTTGGTTAACTTTGGTTAACCCTGTTAAGTTGAGGACTAAACTGCAGAGCCTGAGATTTTTAAAGGGCAAAACAGTCATTTTGCAACTTCACTTTGGTCCGCGCGGATAAGAGCGTGACCTGGACAGATTTAAATGAGGGCCAACGCCCTTTTCAGTTCCCTCTTCATCATTTCCAGTTTTCGAGAGAGAGAGACGAGGGAGAAGAAGAAAACCGCCATTGTTGGCCAAAAAAGCTCTGAAATCTTCCGATTTTCTTTGATTTTCAAGCAATGGAACACGGGGAAGCTGCTATCCAAGGCCAAGGACGTGGCCCGGTCGCGGAAAGGCGATTAGAGCTCGTTCGAATGAGGAGGCATTACACACTTTTGCAATCGATTGCGGAGGAGCCATACCCCGATGCGTGGCAACATTGGGCTTCTGATCCGAGTCTCCGTACGGTATACTTTGAATCTCTCCATTCCCTTTGTCGATTTTTCATTTGAAATTGATTTTTTGGTGATTTTTTTTTTTAGATCCGAAAATTTTGATGTTCTCGGACTTGAAATTTGATTTTGATGCTTTGCATGTTGTAATGAGTATGTGGGTAACCAAAATGTGCATTTTGTTTGGAAGAAAGAATGGGCATTTTGCCATTTTTCTTTTAAATTCGAAAAATGCAATGAAAATTCGAAAATTATGTTCTTGACATTGAATCTTGAACTTGATGATTTGTATGTTGCAATGAGTATATGGGTAACTTAAATGTGCATTTTCTTTGAGAAAAGAATGGGCATCTTGCCATTTTGGAATATGAGATGAAAATTTGCCCAAATCCGGGACGGACTTTTTGTAGAATTCTTGCAATGTGATTTGAATGATATGAATGCATTTTTTTTTGTGAGAGTGTGATTTTCTGTGAAAATGGGACGTATTTTTCGTTCCCCTGATTGAATGTATGAATGGTGAAAAAATTGTTTATGTATGCTATTTCATGAAAAATGGGACGGAAATTTTTTTTTCTTCCGTTGACTCAATGTTATTGAGATTTTTTTTTTATGTATGAATGAATGGTGATTGAAAACTCATTTCCTTTGTGCAAGAAAAATGGGGCTGAGTCCATTGTATGCCGTTATGCTGCCCGATTTGTTTTTCAAAATTTTATGTCTATGATGCATGTGTATGCTCTTTTTTTTTTGAATGCAAAATTTTTTTTTAAATTTTTTTTTTTTTTGAATGCAAATTTTTTTTTGACTCTTTCTTTTTTTTTTCAATTGCAGGGTGGAGATCTCTTTGTGACGTAGCAGCTGAACAAGATGAAGACTCGAGGATCAGTGGAGTCTGTGGTAGACCTGTGGGACCGGCTTCCAGTCTTGGGCTGAGGAGCTTTGATGAGTCCTAGACAGATCGTTATTGAGACCGGGCTGTATGAGTTTATCGAGTGCTTGAGGGGGTTGGTCAAGTTCTCCAAGAGCAAGGGTCTGATTTTTGCTTTGGCACAGCATTGGTGGGACGCGACCCACACATTTCATTTTTTCTGGGGCGAGGCCACGGTTACACCCTCCGATTACGCTGTGATTACTGGCCTGTCCTTTAAAGGACGGAGCATTGAGTGGAGAGACGACTACAGTGATCGGGACCTGCAGGAGCTTCTGGGCTTTACCCCCATTCCCAAAAAGGGGATGGGGATGGAGTATGCCGTGGTCTACGGGAAGATCGTGGAGACCATCAGGAATTACGAGGCTGGGGACGAGAGGGTGGCGGCGGTGCAGATTGCTAGGGCCTTCTTATGGTTTTCCTTTTCGAGCACACTTTTTGGACACGCCGAGGGGACGTCGATGTTTGCTTTGCTGAGGAGTTTGGAGGATGTGGAGATGGCTGGGGAGGTCTCTTGGGGAGAGGCAGGGCTGGCAGAGCTCTATTTTGCCTTGGTTCGATATAGCCGGAAGGCCGTCAGCTCTTTGACATGCTTCGAGTTTCCTCTGGAGGTACAAGCTTTCTTTTTGCTTTCTCTCTTTTCTTTAAGCACGTATTCCTCATCATTTTTTTTTGCACCGGATTGATGGGATTTTTCCCTTTCGCAGGTATGGGCTCTAGAGTTTTTCCACGTCACGATGTGGCGGCAGCCGACGGAGTACATCGGGGCGTATCCGGCCATGCTTTCTTGGTCCAAGTATGCCCGGGAGAAGATAGGTTCTAAGGGGCAACGACCCTTAAGTACAGGGAGTGCCTGCCTTTGACGAGGGCGGAGACAGATGAGAGGATGGTATTTTATCCCTGGGACCGCTTCGATGTGGAGCAGCTGAAGGGTGCCGAGATATGGACCGTGCAGCGGAGGATTTTGAGGGACTTGACTTGCGACGTGTATTATCTAGGAGAGAGAGTGACACGCCAGCATGGCGTGAACTCGCCTTTGATGGCTCCAGTGGAGCCTCCCGCCGACATGATGCATCCGAGCGAGAGGTCGGAGACCTGGGGCGATTATCGAGGTGGTCAGCACTTCTCGGCATTCGTGGCGATTGAGCAGTATCCGGTATTTATTTTGAGGAGGTTGAGGATGCCCCAGGTCCTTGAGAGAGAGGGGGTAGGGATCGTACGGTACCCGCGAATGGACTTTTCATATGTCCAGGATGGGGTCCGATTGAGGGTGCGAGATCCTCACTGAGCGGCTTCCACGAGCTTTTCAGCCTCGTCCGGCATGAAGGTATGTCTTCTCCTTCCCACCTCTTTTTTTTTTTTTTGCTTCGTCTTTTCTTTCTTTCTTGTCATCATTTTTCGCCTCAATTATTTCTGACGCTTTTGCTTCCGTGCAGTTTCCGGAGGTGGTCGTGGAGAAGCTGACGAAGCAGGTGATCGGGGCTAAGAGATTCATTAGGAGGATGTTTGCTTGTGGAGCCCCTCAGGCTAGAGCGAGGCGAGCACAGCCGGCGCCTGTCGAGCGGGAGACTTCCCCTGAGCCTTCTGAGCGTTCTTCCGAGACTCCTCTTTCTCCTCTCATAGATCCCAGCGTGGTGCTGCCTTCGGACCACGTCATTCTCGGGAATCCGTACGGGCAGGGACATGTCTAGCATCACGGTGGGTCTTCTTCACATGTCCAGGAGTCCGACGCATTCACCTTCGGATATGACTTCTTTGCGGATCTTGATTTGCCGTATCAGAGCGTGCCGGTTGGACCTGACGAGCCTTTTTCCGGAGACGAGGACGATGATTCTGAGCCCGAGACATTCATGGCTACCGAGGAGGCGGGCCCGAGCCGCAAGAGGGGTCGGGGGAAAGCACCGGCCACCGAGGATTCTGATTGACTTTTGAGATTGATTTCTGGGACTGGGGCTGGGATTGTACTTATTCAGACATATACATTTTATGCACATTTTTTTTTGCTTTTCTCTTTTTTTTTTTGGAATGTAATAACCTACCTTTTTTTTTGATGTTTTTTTAATGCATGTAAATGTTGCATGAGCCCGGTTTTTTTTGGTAAGGGTGTGAATGTTTGGTATGTGAACTGTTTGGGCAGGCTTTGCACAGGTTTCGAGCAGTTGGGATGAAATTTTTTTTTTGGTGGTGACAGGGATATCCGCGCGGATGGGTTCGACAACTGGCATGGTTCATTTATTTCGGTGGTTGGATCTGGTTTGGACCATAAATGCCATTAAAACTTCATCTTCTCCAGTTCAAAATCAGTGGAATTTTCGGGAGAGAAGCAAAAAACCATGGAAAATTCCAAAAATTCTCTAAAATTGCCTAAGGAAGAGCAAATGTTGTTCTTTGAGAAGTTCAAGGAGTGGTGTAGGGAGATTATGCACGAGAGGAGGTCATTCTTTGAAGAAAGGTACAAGATAAAGTGTTTGTGGTCTCTCAAAGAATTGGTTCCGGACTATGATCTTTTGAGAGCTTCTTCCTCATTTTGGGACACTAGAAGGCATGTCTTTTGCCTTTCTTACAATGAAGTGGTCCCGACTGTTGAAGAATTCCGGGCTTTGCTTGGCGGTCCCGAGGTGGAAGAGATTGCAATTCCTTTGCCCGGAGGAGCCTCTTTCGTTGACAAGTTGTGCAACCTTCTTCATCTTTCTCCGGAGGAAGCACAAGGTATGATTCGTAGCCCCGATCATTTTGACATTTCTGGTCTTCCTAATAGATTTAGGGGCTTAGGCTTGATTGATGATGCCTATTGGGATGCCTTTGCACTTTGCGTGTTTGGTACCTTGTTCATGGTCTACTCTTTTGGGATCTGCCATCGAGCTTTGTTGGATGTGGTTGTTCACTGTCGCTTGGGCAGAGACGTTGTACCTTTGATCTTGGGAGAGACTTTTCATGCTCTCGACAGTCAAGCACGGAGACGGTATATGCATCGGGGCAGCCCGTTTCTTTTGACCCTGTGGCTGATGGAGCGCCTGGGGTTCTTCGGGAAACTTCGATATGATCAAGCCTTGGACATTTGCCAGAGAGGGGTTTTGGTGGATTTTGATGATCGTGGCTCGTGGGAGCGATGGATGGCTGGTCGCCGCACCGAAGATATCGATGGTTGGTGCCTCATTGGCGGGTGGAGACTCTGAGAGTACTTCAGAGGGATCTCCCGTGGTTATGCTTCCTGTGGCTTTCTCAGCCTAGCTTTTACATTCCGGCTTTGGTTCCGAGACAGCTCGGTTTGGAGCAGTTCCTTTGGAAGACTTTCGATGATATAGCCACTAGTGGTGGTGGCTTCGCTTCTATGGAGGATCCTTCGATGTTTCCCTTTCTTTCCCGAGTATGGAGGTATGACGTCTTTCCTCCTCGGTTATCCTCAGCGTTCGAGACCCGTGTTCCCGACCACTTGGTACCCGGGATTGGTACGAGAGGCATTTGGGGAGACTCAGATGGCTATTTTGAGACGGCATGAGGCCACATGGGTGCGGAGGACCCGACGCTTCGAGAGGAGGAGGGCCGAGGCGAGGGCCAACCCTCACGACCGAGCTGAGATGTTGTGACCGACTATGAGGCTTATGTCAAGAGGCAGGAGAGGAGGACTCCTATGCTACCACTTGCTGCCACAGAGATGAGGGATGACGCTAGGGCTACTAAGGCCCCGACAGAGGCTGGTTTGATAGATCCCTGCTCCTACACCGTAGCTTGGTAGGGAGGAAGACCGACATTTTTCCCGTTCGTAGGAAGAAGACCCGAAGGGGGAAGAAGAGAGGGATGCCAAGACGAGCGGCTTAGAGTGACCTCGAGTTTTCCGAGTATCCCTTTCTTGTTGTAGCAGACACATTAGTTTGATTATGTATCTTAGTTTTCTTTTAGCAGGTTGCCAGTTGTAGGAATGAACCGAGCTTAGACTCATCAAAAAGCTTTTAACTGTAATGAATATATGAATTGCTTTAGAGTTTTTCGAGACGCTTTCATGGTATGATCAGTGTATTGATGTCAAAGTGTGACTTTTATTTGTGTTTTAGACCGAACCGTTTCCGGCTGCCTACGTTCCCTTCGGACAAAAGGGCTCAGGTCTCCGTAGTTCGACCCGGGTTTTTTTTGTTTTTTTTTTTTTTGCTTTTTTTTTGTTTTTGTTTTTGTTTTTGTTTTTTTTTTTTGTTTTTTATTGTGCAACCCTGTTTTTTACCTAGGCCGCCCTTTTCGGGTTTTCAACCTAGTTGGGTATTACTCTTTTAGCACTCTCTTTTTTTTTGTTTTTTTTTGACTCATTGTTCTTACGCGTAGTATCTGCGCAGCTTGTCACCATTCACTGGGTGTACAAAGGGATTTCCGTCGAGGTCTGCAAGTTGCATGGCTCCTCCGGAGAAGATCTTTTGGACGACATATGGCCCGACCTGCATGTGTTCCCATTTGCCAAGCGGGTTAATACTGACTGGGGACTTCTCTTTCAAAACGAGATCACCTTCCCTAATCTCCCGATGCTTTACTTTCTTGTCGAAGGCCCTGGCCATTCTCCCTTTGTAAGCTCGGATATGTTCCATTGCTTTCAATCGTCGCTCATCTAACAGGGCCAATTCATTATGGCGACTTTGGAGCCATTCGACCTCACGATCCGACTTTCCAACAAGACACCTGAGTGAGGGGATTTCTAGCTCCGATTGGGAGCACGACTTCCATTCTCAGTAAGTGAGGGCAAACGTGTCTCCCCGCGTTGCGATTCGATCGATGTCCCGTAGCCCCGTGAGTGCCAGGTGTAGCTTCTGGGGCCAATCTCTCGCCGCCTACAACCATTTTTTTGATGATGTTTTCCAAAGTATCAGGTTTGCCGCTCTCGACGGCTCCGCTTGGTTTTGGGCCCGTATGGAGATGACTTCAGTGACGGGTTATTCGACTCGCTAGCCTGTCGCATTCCCCTTTGAAGTGGGATCCATTATCAGAAATGATTTCGGTTGGCAACCCGTATCTGCATATGATGTTTTCTTTGATGAAGAGGGCTACTTTCTTTGAATTGAGGACCTTGTAGGATTTTGTAGGGCATCCTTTTCAGTTTCTCCGAAGAAACTACCAATCTGCGTCTCTTTAGGCTCTTCCGCAGTTCCCAAATTCACACTTGTCAAAACCTCTTCGGCAGCTTGGGCTCGATTTTCCTCTTTCCGAACAACCTGCTTAAAGATTTTTGCTCTCTTCTCTTTTTTTTTGTTTATTTAATGTGTCTGCTTCTTTATCTAATGAATCATTATTAAATTTTTTTTAATTATTAATTTATCATTAGTTAAAGTGGCAATCAATGGATACTCAGAAAGGTTCGTCATTTTATTGAGAATAAAAGGGAAATTTGCTACAGACTCGTAGTCTTCAGGCGTAAGGCCGTCGGACGACTCTAGGGACCAATCCAGGCTTGGTGATCATATCTTTTTTGGTCGCGGACGGGCCTGAGAGAGTTTCCCGATTCTTCAATGGCATCGCTGTCAGGGGCGTCATGACTCGGGAATTGTATCGCTTCGTCCTCCTTCCTCGATCATTGCTACCATCTCTTTGACTGAAATAAATCAATCAGTCCTGCACCTGGACCTCTTCCCCGAATAACCGCCGCATAATCGGGCCATCCCAATCATCCGAAAAGACTTCTCATGCTTCGCTTTTGGCTACGCCAATTCAAACTCAAGCTTCGGACCATCCCGCGTGCAGAAATTGTGGTAGTAAGCTTTTGAACCTGCTCCACTAGGCTTGGCACGCCTCTGAAAGTGTACTCACTCTTCATGGTAGCGGTAGCCCCGGTATCTGGTAGGTCCAGAAATACTCTATGGACCGGGTTAGCTTTGGCTCCCCCGAATTTGTTGAGGCTATCCCGTAGTCAAACCCACCCTTCCTCAGAGGAGTGAGCTCGTGATGTTACCCATTGTGTGGGACCCTTTACAAAGTAATCACCAAAATAGGACTCAAAGGGGAGAGATTTAGGGTTGTTGATCGGGACCCTTCCCGTGATAGCTTCTTTCCTTTGTAGAGCAAATTCCTTTTCTTTCGCGGTGTCCACCGAGGTGGCCTCATATCCTGTGCCATGGCGAGTTTTCTGTCCTTTCACCTCGATGAGTTTGTGAGTTCCTTGTTGGTGCTTCCTGCACCGAGGCCAGTAGATAGCTCATCTTTCTCATCATTTTCAAGACCGGAGGGATTTTATCCCGGTGATCGCCGATCTACGTTGCACACTGGGC